>PVIA01002303.1:0-217840 GCA_004024845.1 Tonatia bakeri | reverse complement strand
CGGGTGAGGGAAGGGCCTGGGTGCTGGATGCTGGGGGTGGGGGTTGGCCAGAGTCCTAATCCACCTCCCCTCCCCTCCCCTTCCCAGTGGTGTGCCCTCTGCCCTGCATGAATGGCGGCCAGTGCTCTTCCCGAAACCAGTGCCTATGTCCTCCAGACTTCACGGGTCGCTTCTGCCAGGTGCCCGCTGGAGGAGCTGGGGGGGGCACTGGTGGTTCAGGCCCCGGAATGGGCCGAGCCGGAGCCCTATCCACGGGCGTGCTGGCTCCAGAGAGCGAGTCTATGGCCAGCAAGCACGCCATCTACGCGGTCCAGGTGATTGCTGATCCACCCGGGCCCGGGGAGGGGCCCCCTGCCCAGCATGCGGCCTTCCTGGTGCCCTTAGGGCCAGGACAGATCTCAGCAGAAGGTACCGGGAGAGATGGGCGAGACGGGCAGACTGGGGAGGCCGAGGTGGGTGGGCGCTAGGGTGGCGGGACCCAGGTGGAGGCTAGCCCTGGAGGAGCTCCTCGCTGCCAGCCGCTGTGCGGGGCAGCCCTGAGGCCACTGTGCCGCCCCCCAGTGCAGGCCCCGCCCCCTTTGGTGAACGTGCGCGTCCACCACCCACCCGAGGCCTCGGTCCAAGTGCACCGCATCGAAGGGCTGAACGCGGAGGGCCCAGCCCCGTCCCAGCACCTGCTACCACACCCGAAGCCCCAGCACCCCCGGCCACCCACACAGAAGCCCCTGGGTCGCTGCTTCCAGGACACGCTGCCCAAGCAGCTCGTGAGTGAATCCCAGTCCCGGCTGGATTGACCCTGCGGCCTCTCTGGGTTACCTTATCCCAGCTCATGGGGTCTGTGGGCCGAGAAGGGAGGCAAAGGGCCTCAGGAGGGAGGTGGGGTGGGGGCTGGGCGACTTGTGACCAGGTCCGTGCTCCTCCCACTAGTGCGGCAGCAACCCCCTCCCGGGCCTCACCAAGCAGGAGGACTGCTGCGGGAGCATCGGCACTGCCTGGGGCCAGAGCAAGTGCCACAAGTGTCCCCAGCTGCAGTGTGAGTGTGTGCACTCAGGGACACTCTACTTTGGGGTGGACCCACCCTCACTCCTCCTCGCCTAGTGCAGCCTTCTTGTAACCCTGCCCACAAATTCCTCCACACCCCTCTGTCTCCCTCCCGTGCCCTCCTTCCCCTCCCTGCAGGCCCTCAGTGCCCTCCCCTGCCACACTCTCCTCTCTCTGCAGACACGGGGGTGCAGAAGCCAGGCCCTGTGCGTGAGGTGGGCTCTGACTGCCCCCAGGGCTACAAGAGACTCAACAGCACTCACTGCCAGGGTATGCCAGCCAGGACAGTCTGTGGGCGGAGGGCAGGCCAGCTGTCCCTGGGGGAGGTCCCACAGTGTGCCGAAGGAGGAGGAAGGGCTGGGGCAGGACCCTGAGGTTCTTGGAGCAGCTTGCTGTCACCCTATGGCCCAGACTACAGGGACCAAACTCCCACTTACCACAGACATCAATGAGTGTGCAATGCCCGGAGTGTGTCGCCATGGTGACTGCCTCAACAACCCCGGCTCCTATCGCTGCGTCTGCCCACCTGGCCACAGCTTGGGTCCCTCCCGAACACAGTGCATTGGTGAGACTGGGGGCTTGGGTTCCTGGGAGGTCAGAAGGCATGGGCTAGAGGGGTGAGGCTACAAGCAGCAGGGTCAGAGGTCAGAGTGGGATCAAAAGCTGGAGGCAGGAGGAAGAAGGCCCAGAGCAGTGGGGTCAAGTATCAGTGGGGTCAACAGTCACCTGAGATCTGGGGTTAGAGGTCACATGGGGTCAGGGACTATATGAAGTCAGGGTCATATGAAACCATGAACTTGATGGGTAGGAGGGACAAAGTCTAGAGCAGCTAGCATTGGGTTAGTAGGGTCAGTGGTCACAGAGGTTTCAAGGGGTCACATGAGGTCAGAGTAACAGGTTCAGGAGTCACATAAATTCAGTGTCGTACGGGGTCCAGGGCTACATGAGGCTCAAGGGTTATCTGGCCAGAGAGGCAAGGTCTGGAGCAGCTGGGAGGGGGGACGTGAGTGTTCAGGCCCAGACGCGCTGCCCGGCCCTGGCCCCTGCAGCAGACAAGCCCGAGGAGAAGAGCCTGTGTTTCCGCCTGGTGAGCCCGGAGCACCAGTGCCAGCACCCGCTGAACACGCGCCTCACCCGCCAGCTCTGCTGCTGCAGTGTCGGCAAGGCCTGGGGCACACGGTGCCAGCGCTGCCCAGCTGACGGCACGGGTGAGCCCGGGGCACATGGGGCTGGGGGCCGGTGGGCTCTGTGCCCGTCCGGGAAACGCTCACTTCTCTGCCCCCCATTCTGGCCACAGCCGCCTTCAAGGAGATCTGTCCAGCTGGAAAGGGGTACCACATCCTCACTTCCCACCAGACGCTCACCATTCAGGGCGAAAGTGACTTCTCGCTTTTCCTGCACCCTGATGGGCCGCCCAAGCCCCAGCAGCTGCCCGAGAGCCCCAGCCGAGGGCCACCACCCGTGAACACAGAGGGAGAGAGAGGTCTGGCCTGACCCTTCCCATTCCCTGACAGATGCTGAACCTAGCCTCGAGCCCCCATCCCTGTCCTAACCACTGACCCCCCCAGAGCTGACCTCTGCACCCTAACCGAGGTTGGAACCCCAAGATTTAATCCTTGCGTGACAGGACCTGACCATCCACCGCCCTCCAGATCTATCCTTGGACCCCGAAACCCCTTTGGTTTCAGATCAGGGCTTTGATTCGGCCCAAATGCTGACCCCAGATCTGACCTTCCAATGACTGACCTAGGGGGTTGACCCTAGCTATAACCTCCTGAGCCTTGTTCTATAACTCAATGACCTTGACCAACCATACCTGTTCCCTGGACCCATGATGCAAATACTCCCTGACCCCAGGACCTAACCCTTGACACTTGACCCAGAGACATGATGGTTGAACTCTCAGAGACCCTAACCACAAATACCCAACTGCTGCCCCCAGACTTGACCCCGTCTCCTAGCCTGACACTTAACGGCGGCATCTTCTTCCCTTTCAGGGGTGAGCACTGACTCAGTGAGTACAAGAAGCCGGGTGGGAGGGGCGGGGAGGCAGAGAGGCCCCAGAGGGCTCAGGCTGCTCTCCCCCGCAGCCAGTGATCGAGGAGCAGCCAGCACAGCAGAGCCGCCCGACCGCGACCACCTCTCCCGCCAGGCCCTACCCCGGTGAGATGGGCCCTGCAGGGGCTAGGCCTCCAGGGCTGTCACTGCTGGGGGCCGTCCCCAGCCTAGGCACCAGGGGGTGGTGAAGCTGGGAAGGCCATCGGACAGCAGGGCTGCTGGCTCTCCTGCCCGCCTCACCCCCTGATGGGTGTGCGCTGCTGTCCCCAGAGCTGATCTCCCGGCCCTCGCCCTCCACCGTACGCTGGTTCCTGCCGGACTTGCCCCCGTTAGAGATCGCCCCTACTCAGGTCACAGGTAAGAGCCGCCCAGCTAGGCCATGTCCTGGGTGAACCGTGCCCCCTAGCTTAGCTTACCTCCTCTCCTGCCTACCTCCAATTATGCTGGAGCTATAACACTTATCCAGGGCTCACTGTGTCCCACACCCTGGGACCCCTCCATGTGCAGTAAGGGACCCCACTTTTCCCTCAAATAATATGGGTGATACCTCACTCTGCCCTCAAGTAATATTTGGGTGATACCCATATTACAACCCAGTCTGAAAGCATGTATTCATTCATTCAACAAATATTTATTGAGCACCTACTATGTGCCAGACTCTGTTCAGGTGCTGGGTGGGATACAGTAATAAAGAAAACAGGCGAAAACTCCCTATCCGTGCAGAACAGGCAGACAACAGATCACTGAGTAAATTTGTGAAAACAATAAGTCAGAGAGGAGGAAAGGAAGTCTGGGGCTTGTGATGATACGCGGCACGGGAACAAGAGAAGGCTTTCCGAGCAGGGCTTTAAAGATTGTTAGGAATTAAAGAGGAGAAGGTTGGTGGGAAAACATTCCAAGGGAAGTTAAGTTTGGGCAAAGCAGTGGGAACATGAAACCGGCGGAGGAGGGAGAAACCACACAGAGACCAGTGTTTCTGAACCGGGGCAGGGCCAGCACACGGGGCCTTGTTAAGAGGCTTGGGTTTGATTCCAAAGGCTGTGGGAAGTGTCTGCAGGGTTTGGGGCATCGTAATTGCTAGCTATGGCTGAACAATCGCCCTGTGCCAGGCACTGACTGAGGAGTTCTACATACTAAGTATCATTTAGCCTCTCATACTCTGTGAAGTGGGCACCGTTGGCCTCATTTTCCCCTGAGAAGACTAAGGCTCAGAGAGGTTCAGTAACTTGCCCCAGATCACACAGCTGAGCTAGATTCAAGCCCACGTCTTTGTGGACTCGAAAGCCACAAGGCGGCTGCCAGCCTGATTGAAACCCAGAAGCTAGATTTGCTCCTGGAGTAAGAGCTTGAGTGGAAGATGCCCACACAGGCTGGGACAACCCAGTGACAGCCCAGGGAGCTGTGGCAATGTGGAGGAAGGGGCACCTGGGGAGGCTTCTCAGAAGAAGGGTGTTAAGAATGACAAGGGAGAGGCACTCCAGGCAAATAGAACAGCCTGCAAAAGCCCACTGGCCAGGTGTGTTTGGGGTGGGGCAGAGTTCAGCATCAAGGCCTGGGCTGCGTGGCGTTGGGCTGGAGGATGCAGGCGGAGGGACCAAAAGGAAGGAGAGGTAGGAGGCAGGAGGTCCAGGGACTGGTGGCAAAGAGGGTGAGGCAGTTCCTGATCTGACCGACCACTTAGGCACAACCATGGGGCAAGCCAGGATTCCAGGGAAGCCAGCTCCTGCCTGCCTTGCAGGGGGGTGGGGGGGATCGATCATTAAATGGGGGGCTCAGGTCCATGATGCAAGGGGGGGTTGAGGGTCACTGGGCCAGAGGATATTGGTGTGACTGAGGCTGCAGGGTTTTAAATATTGAGGTGGCTGGGGCCAGGGTAAAGTGAGTGGGGCTAGAACGTCAAAGGTCCTGGAGTTGAGGAAATAGGGATGTCGCAGACCTGGGGTCATGATTTGGGGTATTCTGCGAGGGAGCTGTAGGAAGTGGCAGGACTGGAGTGTGGTGTACAGGGACCTGAGGTCACCGTGTGCCCGGACTCCGGTATCAGAATCCCCGGGATGAGGCCTGCAGGTCCGCAAGGGGGCGTGGCAGAAAGTCAGCTCTCCCCTTTCCACCCTCTGACCTGCCCCCGCGCTCCCCGCCCGCAGAGACCGACGAGTGCCGACTGAACCAGAACATCTGCGGCCACGGAGAGTGCGTCCAGGGCCCCTCCGGCTACTCCTGCCATTGCAACCCGGGCTACCGGTCACACCCGCAGCACCACTACTGCGTGGGTGAGCGGGGCGGGTGGGTGGCCGGAGACGGCTCTGGTTCCCGACACCCCTTTGACGGCTTTCTGCCCGCGCGTGCTTCTCAGACGTGAACGAGTGCGAGGCGGAGCCCTGCGGCAACGGCAGGGGCATCTGCATGAACACCGGCGGCTCCTACAATTGCCATTGCAACCGCGGCTACCGCCTGCACGTGGGCGCCGGGGGGCGCTCGTGCGTGGGTGAGCCAGGCCGGGGCGGGGGAGGCGCCGGGACTGAGTGCAGGGTTGGGGGGCGGCTCTCCTCCAGACCATCTCGGAATCCCCTCCGCCTCCCATTGCCCTCCGCTAGCGCCCCCTTCCATCCGCTCAGATCTGAACGAGTGCGCCAAGCCCCACCTGTGCGGCGACGGCGGCTTCTGCATCAACTTCCCCGGTCACTACAAGTGCAACTGCTATCCTGGCTACCGGCTCAAAGCCTCCCGACCGCCTGTGTGCGAAGGTGGGGCAGGCGCCATCCAGACCCACCGTGGTCCTCACTCAGCTGTGCCTCTCCTTGGCATGGCGGCGGGGGGCCTGAACCGTCTCTACCCAGTTTAGGGCCTCTCAGAGGCTGGGGTTCGGGATCCCAGAGGGGCCAATTCGCCTTGTTTATGTGTGACGGAGGGAGGCCCTGCCGAGGACCCTGAGCGCCTGGCCAGCCACGTTGTTCCCAAACGGGTCTTTCTCCTTTCCGCGCAGACATCGACGAGTGCCGAGACCCTAGCTCCTGTCCGGATGGCAAATGCGAGAACAAACCCGGGAGCTTCAAGTGCATCCCCTGTCAGCCTGGCTACCGCAGCCAGGGGGGCGGGGCCTGTCGCGGTGAGGGCGGGTTCTGGGTCGCGGATAGGTAGAGGGAGGGGCTTCGAAGGCAAATTGGAGGGGCCCGTTTCGGAGTTACCTGCCAGAGGGAGCCAGGTAGGCTCCGAGTGGGGCGGCGGTGGGGCTAGTGGCAGCGAGAGTCTCCTCGAAGGCGGGACCCTCACGCCCGCAGAGTGATCGTGCAGTGGGGGCGGAGTCCGAGACAAGTCTGTTTCGCCGCAGACGTGAACGAATGCGCCGAGGGCAACCCCTGCTCACACGGCTGGTGTGAGAACCTCCCAGGCTCTTTCCGCTGCACGTGCTCCCAGGGCTACGCGCCTGCGCCCGACGGCCGCAGTTGCCTGGGTGAGAGCTACAGCCCCCACCCCCCCAACACCTCCCACCACCCTTTCTCGCCTAAGCTGGGGACAGGGTCACTTGGTCTCTCAGTTGGGTGGGCAAGAGGTGGCTAGCTAATTTACTAATCCTGTTCACTGATCTGTCCACTCATTTTCTCAGAGAACCTGGCAGACGAAGAGCCACCAGAATTTCCACGTAGGAAGGGTCTTAGGAAGCAAGGCTTGAAGCTATGCTTGCAAAGCACGTTACTTAAATTTGAAGAAAAAAAAATGAAAGAATGAAGAGGAGTATTAGCTGTCCCCGTTGCACTAATGTTTCATATTTTTTAATATTTATTTATTTATTTTAGAGAGGGAAGAGAGGGAGAAAGAGAGAGAGAAACATCAATGTGCAGTTGTTGGGGGCCATGGGCTGCAACCCATGCATGTGCCCTGACTGGGAATCGAACCTGCGATGCTTTGGTTCCCAGCCCACGCTCAATCCACTGAGCTACACCAGCCAGGGACACTAATGTTTCTTATGCACCAAGAAGCCAGTTGGGGACGGGGATTCAGAGAAAGCAGGGAACGTCAGGCACAAGGCTGTGCGCCTGGAAGGAGGCTGGATGCTACTGCAGAACACCAGCCAGGGCTGGGGGAGGGGAGGCCTGCATTGTCGCAAAAGACCAATAGGAATGGGCCAAGCAAAGAAAGGTGAAAGGAACCGGATGCCAGGCAGAGGGACCAGGGGTGGGGAACAGCACAGAGTGTGCAGGGACTGAAAGGTACCAGCAGGGGGTGGGGCCCGGGTTGGCTGGCGAGGGGCAGGTCCCAGTCCCCTGTTGCATCCCCCATACCCCTAACGTGGAGCTTCATCCTGAGGGTAAGAGGCACCTGAAGCATTTTAAGAGGAAAAGTGGCAAGATTCACTAACTGCTTTAGAAAGTTCCTTGATGCCACGTTTGGAGAGTGGCCAGAGGTCCGTTCGGAGAGACTCCGTTTGGAGATGCCAGTGAATGTGACGTGATGAGACTAGCAGCCTCAGGATGGTGGTGAGAGGATGTGATGTGAGGGAAATGTTAGGGCAGATTGCCCTGTTAACTCGGTGTCCAGGTGAGGGAGAGCAAGGCACGAGGGCCCTCCAGGTTTCTGGTTTAGGTGACTCAGTGGGTGGTGCTCCTCGCTGGGATACGGTCCCCAAGAGCGGGGCATGTTTGATAAGGAAGGCACTAAGTTTCACGTTGGGCAAAGTGAGTGAGTGGTCCCTGTGGGCCTCTCAGCTGGAGGTGCCAGCAGAGGGTAGCCACATGGATTGGAAGCCTTGGGCCAGACACACCCGCCCGGAACTGTGGACTATGGGGGCTGTGGAGCTTTGGGGTATACCTGCTCAGCCAAGGAGGGTGGGTCCAGTAAGGGGAGCCTTGGCAGAGCCTTGGGGACACTGCCACATGAGTGGGAAGTGGGGCTGGAGAGGCGGTGGGAGGGCCCAAAGAGCACCAGCTGAGAAGAGGGGAGGGGAGGCTTCCAGGGCAGAGGACAACGAGCTAAATGCAGTAGAGTTTCTCGTAAACTTACTGAGGACATAGTAAGGTCCCTGGAGGCCTTGGCAGAAGGCTTCCGTGGCGTGATGAGAGGCCTGGAAATGCAGGCCGCAGGTGAGGGAGAGCCAGAACTGGGGTCACCGGGAGGGGTTTAGGGCTGTGGGCTGAGGAGGCGCCAGGAAGGTGGTCAGGGCACAACAGGAGCGGCTGGGAGAGGAGCCACGGGGAGAGAAGAGACCAAGAGAGAATGGAAGTAGGTAATGGTTTTCAGGAGGTTCGAGGCGATTGCCCTTAATTCTCTCACTGAACAGTAGAGGAAGCCCCGGGCAGTATGGGAAGAGGGGATGCGGGAAGATGCCTCTTGTTTGGTGAGGATGAACGAAGCGGGGGCCAGCCCTCTTCGGAATCAGACGCGGCCCGGCCGCCAGGGCACGGTGTGCCACATGGGGGTGGGGTGAGAGCCTCGCATTTCTCCTGTGTTCCAGGCATGGGCAGGAGTGGGGAAAGGGAGCAGAGGCCTGAGGCTCCCCCCAGTCTGGCCCTATGACACCCCTGTGCCCTGCAGATGTGGATGAGTGTGAGGCTGGGGACGTGTGTGACAATGGCATCTGCACCAACACGCCAGGCTCCTTTCAGTGTCAGTGTCTCTCTGGCTACCATCTGTCAAGGGACCGGAGCCGCTGTGAGGGTAAGCAGGGGCAGAGCTGTGGGTTTGACCTGTTCCTCCCCACCCCAGAACCTCCACCGCCCAGGCCCCAAGTCCAGGAGGCCAACAAGCCAGGCGTCCCCAGGTCCAGCCTGCATCCGGATCCAAGATGGGGCATGGAGTGTGGGCCCCACCTGAGGCTCTGCGGGAAGGGTTGGCAGCCTCAGGCTGGGCGGGGGGGAGGGGTCAGCCCCTGAGATTCTCCACCTCTTTGATCCTCTGCAGACATTGATGAGTGTGACTTCCCCGCGGCCTGCATTGGGGGCGACTGCATCAACACCAACGGCTCCTACAGATGTCTCTGTCCCCAGGGGCACCGGCTGGTTGGCGGCAGGAAGTGCCAAGGTAGGGGGGGACTAGGGACGAGCTCCTGAGAGGGAATGGCAGGGAGCAGTGATAATTCTGGACACACTGTTGATCTGTCTGTCTTTCTGTCTGTCCATCCGCCCGGTCACCCTTCCACTTTTTTACTTAGAACAATGGTAACAGTAGCGGTGACGGTAATTGTGTGGCGCCTACTATGTGCCAATTCACACTTACGTGTGTTCATCCAGCAAGAGTTTACTGAGAACCTCTTGTTTGCCAGGTGCTGTCCTAGGTGTTGAGCGATGACCCAGGCTCCCAGCTAGGGGAGGCTGACGTCCAAACTGATTCTTACAGCTCGGGGTGTTGACTGCCAAAGGTGGTCCAAACTAGTGATGGATTGCAACAGGGAGGTGACAGTTGAATTGGAACCTGGGGCATCAGTAGGGTTCCCTCAAGCATAAATATGTGTCCTAAGCAGAGAGAAGTTTGGGGTGGCATTCCAGGTCCAAAGAACAGTCTTCGCAAAGCGGAGACCTGGAAGGAGCTGGTTGTGCTTGAGGAGATACCTGCACCCTACACCGAAGAGAGGTGTTGGTGGTTTAGAGTGAAGGGTGCTGGGATTTAGGGATACTGGGAGATCACAACGGAAAGTTCTCCAGTGCTGAGCTGAGAGTTAGGGTTCCTTCTGTGGTCTGTGGGAGCCGTGGAAGGTTTTCTGAAGAAGAATGCGTGAATGTGGACTGACCATCCGCTCACGATCACCACAAACCCGCCCCCAGGGTCCGCTGAGGACGTCCACGCTCCCATGCCTGCCCACGTGCGGACAGACGGGACAGGGCTTCCTGTTGTGTGTGCTTTGAAATTCGGGTTTTGAACTTGCATGAGGCCCTTGAGGCACACCCCTGGGAAAGAGGGGCTGGCTTCCCCCTGAACAGCTCTTCTTGCCCCTTCACTCCCCACCAAGACATAGATGAGTGCAGCCAGGACCCGGGCCTGTGCCTTCCCCACGGGGCCTGTAAGAACCTGCAGGGCTCCTACGTCTGCGTCTGTGACGAGGGCTTCACGCCCACCCAGGACCAGCACGGCTGTGAGGGTGAGTGCCTCCCAGCTCCCTCTTGACCAGAGGACTCCCCTGGGCTGCAGCTGGGGCTCAGAGACATATCTGAGTTTGGAGAACAGGGAGACATCTCTTGCCTGTAAGAGTCCATTGGGGCCAGACCTGGCAGGAGGGCCCCGGATGCCAGCTTGAGGATGAAGCTTGGTTTTCACAGGGCGGCTCGGGGGAGCTGGGGAACGTGGGGGAGCAGGGGGGTGAGGTTGGTGGGCAGTGTGGACAAGAAGATACAGTCCACAGGACCCTGAGCTGCCCTTCCGCCCCTCAGAGGTGGAGCAGCCCCATCACAAGAAGGAGTGCTACCTTAACTTCGATGACACGGTGTTCTGCGACAGTGTGCTGGCCACCAATGTCACCCAGCAGGAGTGCTGCTGCTCGCTGGGGGCCGGCTGGGGAGACCACTGTGAGATCTACCCCTGCCCAGTCTACAGCTCAGGTCAGGGGCCGGAGGGCCCTTTCCCTTGTCAGATCCTCAGTTTGGATTGGGGGAACAGTGCGGCTCCCTGGGTAGATGGGGTGTGCAGCAGAGAGCTCTGCTCTGAGCCAACGGCCGGCCTGCCTCTTTCCTCCCCCTCTCAACCCACAGCTGAGTTCCACAGCCTCTGCCCCGATGGAAAGGGCTACACCCAGGACAACAGCATTGTCAACTACGGCATCCCAGCCCATCGTGGTAAGCCCCGACATGGTTCCTCCGGCCCTGCTGGTGTCTGCTTGGTCAGTTGGGAGAGCTGGGGTAAGCCCCAACCCACTGCCAACATCTGCCCCGCCCCCTACCAAGCCCCTCCCTCCTCACTCACGGTAGTGGCTGGAAGAGTCTTTGCCAGTGAGTGTGCTCTGCTCCCGTGGTGAGCCTGGCTCACAGGTGCCGGGCTTGCCAGGCCCCAGGGCCCCACAGGTAGAGGCTGCTGGGCACACACGGCTTGTTACTCCGCAGACATCGACGAGTGCATATTGTTCGGGGCGGAGATCTGCAAGGAGGGCAAGTGCGTGAATACGCAGCCTGGCTATGAGTGCTACTGCAAGCAAGGCTTCTACTACGACGGGAACCTGCTGGAGTGCGTGGGTGAGTGCGGGGTGGGGGGGGCCGTGGCCTGGGAAAGAGGCCAGGAGGCACGTGCAACAGGCTGGGTGCTTACCACTCGTGTTTTCCTCCCCCCAGACGTGGACGAGTGCTTGGATGAGTCCAACTGCCGGAATGGAGTGTGTGAGAACACAAGAGGAGGCTACCGCTGTGCCTGCACGCCCCCCGCTGAGTACAGCCCCTCCCAGCGACAGTGTCTGAGCCCCGAGGAGATGGGTGAGGCCCGGGCCTGCTGGGTGGGGAAACGGGAGGGAGGTGGGGGCCCTGGATAAACTATGACCCCCTGACCCATCCTCTGGCTGCCTACAGATGTGGACGAGTGCCAGGACCCCACAACCTGCCGTCCCGGCCGCTGTGTCAACCTACCCGGCTCCTACCGCTGCGAGTGTCGCCCCCCGTGGGTGCCTGGGCCCTCCGGCCGAGACTGCCAGCTCCCCGACAGCCCCGCTGGTGAGGGCGAGGGTTATCCCAGGCTGACTCTAGGGCCCTGCCTGCCTTGTCAAACCCTGGGGTGCAGGCGGGCCGCCCTGGCTTCAGGCTTCTCCCTGACCCGGTCCCCTTCCGCAGACCGTGCCCCGGAGCGTCGGGACGTGTGCTGGACCCAGCGTGGAGAGGACGGCATGTGTGCGGGTGCCCTGGCTGGGCCCACCCTCACCTTCGACGACTGTTGCTGTCGCCAGGGCCGCGGCTGGGGTTCCCAGTGCCGCCCATGCCCGCCACGCGGCGCTGGTGAGCGGACCAGGGGAGGGTTGAACCAGAGGGAGTAGGGGATCAGGAGCTGAGTTGTATTGACTACGCTGACTACTGACTGCCTCTCCCAGGATCCCAGTGCCCAACATCACAGAGCGAGAGCAATTCCTTCTGGGACGCGAGCCCCCTACTGCTGGGGAAGCAGCCGCGAGGTGAGAGTAGCGGAGGGGACAGAGGCGGGGTCAGAGCCATCGCTGGGGGCAGTGTTGACATATCTGTTCTGCCGGCTGGCCGGCGCAGAAGAGGACAGCTCAGAGGAAGATTCGGACGAGTGCCGCTGCGTAAGCGGCCGCTGCGTGCCACGGCCCGGAGGAGCCGTGTGCGAGTGTCCGGGTGGCTTCCAGCTTGATGCCTCCCGAGCGCGCTGTGTAGGTGAGCCCGGTGGAGGGGGCGGGGCCAGAGGCTGGGGCGGGATAGGTCAGGGCCCCGTCGACCAGCTGTACAGCTCAGCTTCGGCACCCTGGTGAAGTCCACCCTCTGTCACCCTCACCTCCAGACGTCGACGAGTGTCGAGAGCTGAACCAGCGCGGACTGCTGTGCAAGAGCGAGCGCTGCGTGAACACTAACGGCTCCTTTCGCTGCGTCTGCAAAGCTGGCTTCGTGCGCAGCCGCCCACACGGGGCCTGCGTGCCCCAGCGCCGCCGCTGACATCACCTTCCGCCTGGACCTCGCCGATCACCAAGCGGTTTCTACCCAACAGTGGGGCAAGCTCAGCCTCTAGCTTCTGCCTGGACTCCAGGGCTCAGACCCAGGGACCCTCTGGGCCTGCAGACCCCTTCCAGAGACCCGTGTCTCGAGGTTGCCCACGTGGCTCCACCTGGTTTACAGGATGTGGGGCTTTGCGGGTGCTGCCACCTTTCCTCCCAGAAGGTGTTCCCAAGACACTGACTGATAAATCAGGCCGTGCCTCCTCCCTCTTGGCTCTGTGGTGGGCCCAGACTCTGCAGGGCGGCGCCAGACCCCAGCCTCCTTGGAGGGGCTAGACTGAGCCCAACACAAGGGATGTGAAATACAATTTATTGTGGTTCGGATTATGTACACGTGAAATGTGCCTGGCTGGGCTGGCCGGGCTGGCACGGTTTGTACAATAAATACGTCCATGGGGCCTGCTCTCCGTGGCCAGAAAGTGCCCACACCAGTGGCTCAGTCCAGCTTCCTGGTCCCCAGCTTCATGGGGCCCTTGGCGGCCTTCTTCTCGGCACGTTTGGCCTCCATCTCCCGCCGACGCTCCTCCCGCTTCTTCCGGGCCAGCTCGGCCTTTACCTGCCCTGGAGCAGGAAAGGCGGGCAGGCTGAGGGCCTCAGACAGCCTGGGTCTCAGACCCCCAGCCCCTGCCTGCTTGGAGGGGTGAGGTGTGCCGGCTCTGCCAGGGGAAGCACTTACGGCTCTCAGTCTCCAGGCCCTCCCAGTTGTCGTCACCCCACGAGTCAGGTCTCGGCTGGAAGAGGAAGCATGGGCGGTAGTGGAGGCCAGCCCCCTGCGGAGGTCCATCCCAGGTCCACACCCTCCCCTGGGCACCAACCTCCTGGCGGGCCGGCAGGTCGGCAAAGGGGTCACCTTTGTCACTGGGCTCCGGTCCACCCCAGTTGTACTCGCTGGCCAGTCGTGTGCCCTCAGGGGATGGCTCCTGCGGGCTCCGCTCCTGCCAGCCCTGCTCCCATGAGCCCTCAGCTTCCCAGCTGCTCCAGTCAGACTCGGGGGATCTGTGGTCGGGGTTGCTGGTCTGCAGAGAGAAGGGGGAGGTAGCACTGGGCAGGGGCCAGGCCTGGCTTCCCACACACACTCGCCTCCTGCCCATCCGGCTCACCTGTCCAGCGTGGCGGGCTTGGCCCGCAGTGCCCCAGTTGTCCTGCTGGGCTAGCACCGACTCCGCCTCCTGCTGAAGTGTGGGAAGCAGAACACAACCATAGCCCCCCTACCCCCACCCAAAAGGGCAAGGAAGACCTCCAGCCCCTTCCCAGCCATGGGTTCCCCCTTTTTTCATTTGCCTTCCATCTTATTTGCGCCTCAACTCTGTTTCACATCTGTAAGGTACACACACCAAACCTCTCTGGCCATCACTCTTCTGTGAGGCTGGGCATGAGGTCTAGAGTTCCACAACCCCCCGTGGCTTCAGGGAACAGAGTGCTGCCGGCCAGATGGGGAGACTGGGCCCAGCTCCCTGCTCTCATTTCCTTCAACAAAGCCCTGCTAGATCCTCGGCCCTTCCTGAACTCCCCTCCCCCCTCCACAGAGGACTGGCCTGGTTCTAGGCCTGGGAGTGGCCTCTCATTGCTGACCACTGAGGCTAGCTGGGCACTGAAGCAGGTGACGGGGCAGGGAGCAGACGAGAGGACGGAGGATCGGTGGGCTGCTCCGACCAGCGTTCCCCTGGCCACTCACTCCCCACCTTGTTCCCTGGATTCGAGGGAGCTCAGCGGCCAGCTCTGGCCCAGGACGGCTGCCCCACGGTGCCCCTTCACCAGGATGCTATGCAGACGCGGACAGCCGAACTCAAGCCAAGCCCACATGGGTTCCTTGAAGGGCAAACTGTGACTTTTGAGCTAGGGTCCCCCAGGGAGGCCCCCTCAGCCCCACTCACTTCCAAGCTGCCCCAGTCTTCGTCATCCCATCTGTCTGCAGCGCTGCTGTCCTTTGTTGTGTCCTTGTCTTCCTCTTGTGCCTCCCAGTGTCCTGAGGTCATGGGCGTGTGAGGGACAGGGGTGGGAGCCGGGGCAGGAAGTCCTGGGAAGCAGAGGCTCTCTGAGTTCCCACACACTGGGGCCCAGGAAAGTCTCAGAACAGGGCAGGGGCTGCTGGGGGGTGGGGGCGAGGTGCAGAGAGGGGACGATCACAAGGGGACTAGACCCCACCCTGTCCCCTACGTCCTCATCACCACCCCAGGGGAAGCCAGACAATAGCTCCTGGGTGCCAGCACCTCCAAGCCTCTGTCACGGATGCAGCCAGTCTGGGACACTCACCCTCAGGCGTGGGTCTCTGGGGGGCACTGGGCTCCCCCGGGGCAGCTGCGGGGTGTGCGCGGATCAACTTGGAGGTGAGTGAGGACATGCCCGTCACGGCCCAGCCTGCCCAGCTGGCTGCGGCTCCTCCCATTCCAGGACTGGAGGCTGCGTGGACATCCTTCTCTGGGCAGTGATGGAGACAGGTAGAGGCCCCTCAGGTGGCCGTGGGGAGTGTGACAGGGCCATAGGTGAAACAGAGGGACCTGTGGTGGGTACCCCTTCTCCAGGTCTGCCTGCTCTCATCTGCTAGATGGGGGGGTGGGGGGGTGGGCAGGTCTGCTTTCTGGGGCTCTTCCAGCTCTCAGAGACTCTGATGAGGAGCAGGGGCCCAACAGGTGACAGTCAGGGGTGTAGCGGGAGGGTCTCGAGTGTGGGCCACTCACCCACTTCGGCCAGCTGGGCAGGGTCCTCTGACACAGACTCCAGTTTGGAAAGGAAACTTCGAATGGCCTTGAAGGCCTGTGGGGAGCAAGGGCAGAGCTGGTTCTCCAGGGCTCCGGTGAGCCCGCGAGACCAGCTAGGGCCCGGATGTCCCCCAGAGCCCCAGCTCCGGGGCCCCTGCTGCGCCTCACCTGGTCCCGCACAGATTTCTCGGGGTCCACGGTGAGGCCGCAGAGCACAGGCAGGATCTTGTGGGCACAGTCGTTCATCGAGTAGAGGTTGTGGGTGGCAGCGAAGCCCAGGACGCCAGCAACTCGAGATGGTGCAAACGGGTCCTTAGTGGCCCGGCTGAAGGCGGAGGTGAGGACCCTGTGTCTGGTCTGGGGGCGGGGCAGGACAGGGCTTCTGAGCGCAGGGTCCACCCTGGGGCCCAGAGCCACCAGGCCTCACTTTCTAGAGCAGAGGCCGTCCACAGGGCCCCCAGTATAAAAAAACGCACTTGTCACTAACAAATGAGGGAGAATTTACTCGAAACTCTGGTTCTTGGCTTCTTGTCCCAGGTCGCTGGACTCAGACTGCCTCACAGTGGCAGGGCCAGAGCAGCGACTGCCCCGGGGTGGGGCCTTGTGCCTCTCTCCCCTCCTGCCCCACTGGCCCAGTTCCCTCGTTCCTGTTAACGGTCTGGGCACCGTGGGCGTTTGCACTTACAGACCCTGGCCGGGGGGACGCATGTAGACCCTGGCCGGGGGGGACACACGCAGACTGTGGGGCCTGCAGGCCTGGGTGCAGTTTCGTCTCCGCCACATACTGGCTGTGTGACCGGGCACAACTCACTCCACCCCTCAGACGCAGGGCCAGGAGCACCCAGCACCTGGGGCTCTGGGAGGAAGATGGCCCACAGACAGAAAGGCCCGGCCCTGCGACAGTGACGGACTCCGGGCAGCGGCGCGGGCACTCACGCCGGCGCTGAGGTAGGAGCCGATCTTCCCCAGGCAGACGGTGGTGTTGCAGCGGATGGGGCCCTGCTCGTCCTTGGCCTGCAGCTGAGCGAAGTGCTTCATCAGCTCCACGTTGAGGTTGGCCTCGTTCAGCTTCGGGGCCAGGAGCAGCATGGACTGCAGGGTGGGGACAGTGGAAAAGGTGGGCCTGGGTGGGCCAAGGGCCCCATGAAGCATGGCCCTCTGGGAGGGCGCAGAGGCCACCAGTGGACCTGGGCACCGAGAAGACCTGCCCTCGGCCCTCCCAGACCTGCCTCCCAGCCTGGTCCTGGGCCCTACACGGGCCACTGAGGAGGAGGACGCCCATTTCTCTTTCCCCATTACAGCACAACCTCCAAAGTTCGCCAGCATTCCCGCCCATCTCCCTCGAATGCTCCCTTGCAGGCGCGCTCCGTTCAGAGGGTCACCCCACACACACTCTCGACCAGCTGGCGTGGGCTTAGGTCACTGTTGACCTCCATGTTTCTGAATCCAGTGGCCAATTCTCCTCCTCACCAACTCGACCCCTTAGCAGCTATGACACCCTGGAGCTCTCCCTCCTCCCTGACACTTCGGTCTCTGGTCTTCCAGAACACCTCCCTCTCCTGGCCTCCCTCTTGCACTCCTGTTGCTGAGTTCTTACAGCTCAGACCCCCAGATCTCCTCCTCAGGCCCCGCCTCCTTCACACCTCGCCCTTCCCGTGGCTCTGAACGCCCGGTAGCTGACAACACCCAGATGTGCCCCAGTGGCCCAGACTCCCTCCCCAGACCACACACGGGCGCAACCAGTCAGGACATCTCCGTGGGCTGACAGACATGTCCGAGACTAAGCCCAGCTCCTCCGACGCCTGTCCCTCCCCGGTTTCTCAGCAAACGGCGACTCAGCCTTCTGGTTGCTCAGGCCAGAACCTCAGAGCCTGCTTGGTTCCATATCCATCCATCAGCAAATAGCATTGGTTTTGCCTTCAGGAGGTGGCCCCTTCTCTCCGCCTGCTGCTACCAGTCATCTCAGCCACTGTCATCTCTCACCTGGGCCGCTGCAACAGCCCCTAACAGTATCTCAGCTTCTATCCTTGGTCTGAGGATCCATTCTCCACACAGAAACAAGGCAATTCTTTTAACACCAGTCAGACAATGTCAGGGCTTGGCTCAGTCCCCCATGGCCCCTGCCTCACCCCCATCGGGCACATCAGGTCCCTGCCACCCCATGAGGCCCCAGCTGCCACCCCACCATTACTGCCCAGGCTCTAGCTCGCACACCCGCGCCCCTTCAGCTGCACTGAGCCTCTTGCTGCTACTTCTGTGCTCCAGGCACATGCCAGCCTCAGGACCTTTGCACACACTGTTCCTGCTGCAGGGGGCACATTTCCTTCAGACCTCCGCATAGCTCAGTCTGTTGCCTTCTTTCCTTAAATGACACCTCCTTAGCAAGGTCTTCCCTGGCTAGTTTATAAAACTGAAAGCCCCATCTTCATACTCTGTCACCTTCTAACACAATACACACTTTCTGGTTCTATTTACTGTTTGTCAAGGCCACACCCCACCCCCTGAAAAGCAGCTCCACAAGCAGGGCGTTTGGTCTGCCTGTGTATGCTGCAGCCCAGTGAGGTGCTCAGCCGGAATGTGCCCGACAGAGGGACTGCAGGCCGCACCCGCCCTGCTCCCCGCAACAACTGCTGAGCTGCACCCATAGCCCGGACCCAAGTGCAGGATGGTGCCCGTCTTCCCGTAGCCTTCTCAGGGCCACAGGCCAAAGTCAAGACATCTGTGACCTGGGGTAAGCCCCCTCCAGTGCTCGGAAAGCCAGGGACAGCCACGCTAGGCCTGCCACGCCCACCTTGACGGTCTGCTCGCGGATGGCAGGGTTGGTGTCCAGGAAGCCGTGCACAACGTGGGGGAAGATCTGGGTATTGACCGTAGGCTCATCAAGGTATTGGATGAACTGCTCCATCTGCAGCCCAAGTGGGGGGGTGTACAAACTCAGTCAGTCCCTCCACCCCCCGCCACAACCAGGGACCCCTATTGGCTTGGTGTCTCCACCTGGTGGGCACCGGCCGGCTGGGTGAAAAGAGGCCAGGAGGGTGCTGGGGAGAGCGAGGGACTGGGAGCCGGAGGGCTTGGCTTCTGGTCCCACTCAGCAGGCCAGCTGGCCACGCCCCCTCTCAGACCCTCCACTGTCTCTGCTGTAAAAGGCAGTGCGACCCCTGACCCGACAAGTGCGTGAGGAGGGCTGGTACGTTTGGCAGTTGACAAGAGAATGATACCTGAGAGCCACCAGGTACATCCTGGTTCACAGGGGCCCCCCTCGACCCCCTCAATCCTTTCCGACGCTCCCAGCTGCCCTGGGTTAGCAGGGGAGACACGGCCTCTGCTCTAGAGGGCTGGAGTAGCTGAGCTTGGGGGGGGGGGCGTTGAGCCCTGCAGCCTGGGCAGGCTGGGTGTTCCCAAAGCTGCCAGTGAGCCCCGGGACTACCCCGACTTCTAGAGAGCACAGCCTCCCTGGGCCCTTACCTGTGTGCATATTTGGGAAGGGGTTTCTGAGGCACCAGGGCACGGGCTCCAGTCGCCTGCCTAGGGCTGGAGGTGAGGCAGGGGCCTCCCCAGCAGCCATGGCAAGGTGTGCATGGGCAGAGGGGGGCAGGGCCTGGCCAGGGCTCCTACCTGCTGCAGTAGGCGGATGCGCATGGCCCGGTCTGTGGACGAGAACATCTTGACCACGACGGGGATGATCTTCTGCTGATACTCCTCGGCGCTAAGGAACTTGCCCACCTGAGAGGGGGAGCAGGAAGCGGACTCAGCTGCAGCCCCAAGAACGGGAGAGGTCACTGGGTTCACTCAACTTCTGCTGATGCCCCAGGGTGGGACTGGAGTGATGGTGGGTGCAGGGGGAGCGGGCACATCCTCAGCAGCCCCTCAGCCCGTATTCCATCTCAGGCAGCCCCACCCATAACCATTCAGGGCCCAACCTCTCTCAGGGGGCTGAGGAAAGCACCGCGCCCTTCCCTATAATCAGGTGCCTGCCTGCCATGTGCACGCACAATTTTGCCTACAATTTCCGGGGGTTCCTGGTGACATTGGATTTGCTCTTTCTTCCCTATTTCCCTCGCACCAAGCCCCTTCAGGAGAAAGGGTTCTCCCAGGGTAGGCAGAAGGGGGGATGGCGGGTACCCAGTTAAGAGGGGACTGGGGCCGGAGAAGGGGGACAGGGATCCAGCCCGTAGAAGCCAGGAGAGCTGAGTGGTCCTGAGGGAAGACAGAAAGTGATGTTGCGAGCAGGTGACGCCCTAGGCCCTGGGGCCCAGGGTGGGAACACAAGTCAGACGGAGGAAGGGCTGAGGGCTCTGAAACAAGAGGTCTTTGGAAAAAGAACTTTGAAAGTGCAGGAATCCCCCTTCCCAAAGCTCCTCCATGGCAGCTGGCTGGCTGAACAACGGACACACTGGCAGGAAGCTTTTACTCAGGCGGGCTTGGCGCTGCCCTGACCAGGCTGCCCCCCCAGGACAGGCCCCGCTCCAGGGCCTTCCCTTTTGTGGTTTTGACCCACCAGTTAGCCTGAGTCTCCGGACCCCACACTTCCTGAGGCTCCTGGCCTCGCAGACCCCATCACGGAGCCCCTGGCCCCGCTCACCTTGAATAGGGGCGTGAGGACCACAGCCCCCGCGTTGCCAAACTCAAAGGCAGTCAGCAGCTGGGGCAGCACCTTGTGCCGGCAGAAGTCCTCGGGGAACGAGTCCAGGCTCTTGCTCAGCTCCTGGAAGAACTTCTGCTTCTCCGCCGGTTCTTTGATCTAGGGGGTGAGGACCGCACGCAGGGAGGAGGCAGTCAGCCTGGGCACGGCCCTCCCCGACCACGGGCACAGGCGTGGGGTCGCCCCAGCCAGAGGAAGAAATGCTTGTGAGCCCTCCTGCCCGGGTTCAATGCCAGCTCTCCCATGTGTCAGCTGTGTGTGAGGCGAATGCAGTGAGCTGTACGCTACGCAAATGGTGCTTCAGCCGCGTGACCTCGGGCAAGTCCCTACAACTGTGAAACGGGAGGAGAGAACCACACCACCTTCCCGGGTTGTTCTGAGGGTTCAACCAGAAAACAACAGGCAGGCGCCAGCACAACACCTGGCACACCGCAGCTGCTGAATGGGCGTCATTCCTTCACTGCCACCTGACCTGTGAGGGAAGCGGCCACCAGGGGGACCGGCCCCGTATCGGCATGCCTCTGCTCCTCCTGGCAGCCCAACATGTACCGCTGACCCCCCACCGCACGGAGGAGGAAACTGAGGCTCAGGGAGGCGGAGGGACTTCCTCCACTCCCTGACCCTGGCTGGGTCGGGCACACCTGCGACCCCACGCTGCACAGAGTTCACAGCGGGCCGAGGGAGGCAGGGGTTAGGTGCAGTCTGTCCCCAGACCTGGCCCTCCCACTCACTGGTCGCCACGCGGGCCAGGCTGTCAACTCCTCTAGTCCTCCTGACCCCTCAGGCACTAGGGCACCCACGACACACACTCCTTGAGGACGGACTACATGCCAGGCAGGGTTACATGGGGACATCTTCACACAGGTTAAACAACCATCCTGGTGACTTAGTAAAAGCACCGACAAAATCCAGATTTAATCCAACGAGGAAGCGGAGGCACAGAGGGGACTAGGAGCTTGTCTGAGGCCACACGCTAAACAGCAGTCAGGGCCTGGTTTGGCTCAGCGGCCTGGGACCTCGGCTGTGCTGTGTCCTGCAACGAGGGGCTATCGTTCCACTCACAGACGAGGAAGCTGAGGCTTAAGCTCACCTGCCAAGGGGGCCTGGCGGGGCTGCTAATCTGGCCTGTAGGGTCCGAGGCTCCTGTGCCCTCTGCTGTACCCTCCCCCCTGCCATCGCCTCGCCCAGGAGAGGCAGCCTCCAGCTGGGGACGAGGAGGACCGGGTAGGCCCCAGTGGCTCAGGCCAGCGTGGCAGGCAGGCACGGCGCTCTGACGGCAGGGGCCTGGGGAGCCAAGGTCCGGAGACAGGCCGAACCACATGCAAGGTTGCACACAGAGGGGTCACGGCAGAGTACCCTCCACCACTCTGCCCCCAGGCACTGCTGCCCACTGTCCCCTCCTCAGAAACAGCCGGCAGTGCTGTTGTGGAGTGCCTTTAAGGGGAAGGGCAGCCTGGCAGAGCTGGCCACGCGAGGAGAACTCCATGTAACCAGTCCCTGCCACCCCCACGTGCCTGGGAGGCCACAGGGCTCAACGCTTCCTCAAGACGCCGCTCAGGCTTTCCACCCCAAGGCCCCCCCCCGCCCCCCGGACCCGCGGGAGTCCAGGCTCCCGACTATCGAGGCCTGTGACGTGCTCGTCCCTCCTCACTGCAGCTTCCTAGTCACCTCTGTGTGTGGCCACACACAGCCAGCCAGGCAGGTGTCCGGAACGGAGCCTCCCCCCTCTGTCCCCTACAACAACCCGGTGGGGCCAGGAGACACCACTGTCACCCCATCAGGCAGCTATGGAAACCGAGGCTCACAGACGTGAAGCCAAGGGCTCCCTCTGCCTGGGATACTCGTCCCCAGCTGCCACCTCCACCCCCCTCACACGCTGCAAGTCTCGACCCAAAAGTCACACGGAGGGAGCCCTTCCCCGAGCACCTGCACCTGCTACTTTCCTTCCTGGCACTTGTCCCCACCCCAGGGGGCACACATTTCTTCCTCCGTGTTTTCTGTCCCTCTTCTCCAACAAGAGTCCCTGGGGTGGGGGGGTCTTGTCCCTTTGCTCCCTATTAGACGCCTGAGGGCAGGGGTCTGGGTCTGACTCCTTGCCCCACCCCCACCCCCACTGCAGCCCCGCGCCGCAGGGCACACATCCAGGCCCAGGCCGGGGCACACGAGGAAGAGAAGGCTTGCCGGGGCAGTCAGTATGAGCCAGGCAGGCCAGTGTGCACCATGCACCGTACACCCACCGAACCCTCAGCATGCCCTTCTGGAGCCGGCGCGTTATCAGGACGGAGCTTTGGTGGAGGGAAACCACGCCACACCTAAGAGCAGAAGCCAGGGTTTGAACCCAGACAGCCTCGAGCCACAGCACAGTGTGCTCTCCGAAGACCGAAACACGAGGGAGGCTGAGAGGGCATGTGGCGAGGAATGCAGGCGCAAAGCCCAGGGCGGGGGCGGGGGGCTCACCTGAATCTCTTCCAGGAAGAGGTTGGTCTCCACAAAGCGGTTGTTCATGAAGCCACCAGGGGCCCGGCAGTTCTGCAGGAAGCGGGCTGGGTTGGGACGCACCTTGGGGTTGGCTCCGACCAGCTCGCAATAATGGGGCACCAGCGATTTGGGGATCTGTGGGAGAAGGGCCAGTGTCAGGGCAGCGCTGGTAGGCCGGCAGCCAAGGGCTGGGAGGGCCAGACACTCACCTTCCCGGGGTTGCGCAGGGCAGCGGCCCGAGGCAGGGGCCCATTGAAGACTTCCCAGATGAGGCAGCCCAAGCGCCACATGTCAGCTGACCTGAGGCGGTGACCCGAGCTGCTCAAGGCCCTGCCACCTGCCAGCACAGGCCTCCAACCTGCCCTGAGCACCAGGGATGCACTGCATGGCAGACCCTGGGCTGGGCCCTTCAGCTGATCCTCCCCTCAGCTCCACAAAGCAGGTTTCATTCGCCCATTTGACAGAGAAAAAAAACCCAGGCCCAGGGAAGTAAGGATATCTGCCTCGGGTCATGCAACTTCCAAATTCAGAGCCACCTAACCACAAAGCCTGTGTGCACCCCGCTGCACCCCCTGTGGAGCTGGAGGCCCCTTGAAGGCTCTGATTCCCCCCACATCCGGGAAGCAGGGGATAGGGGAGCACGTGCCAGCTAGTCTAGGGGTCCTGAGGCTGCAGGGGCTTCTAGAACAGAGCAGCTGGGGCATGCTGCCCCCCACCCCCGCCATCACCCACCACTTCTCTTTGACGGATCTGCCGCTGCTCTCAGCCAGCTCGGGAGGGTCATACTGCTCAAGCTCAGGGATCCCCTTGCGGGGGGGTGCCCCGCCATTGCCCTGGGCCGAGTACATGTAGTCCAGGCCCCCGAGCTTCCACTCCCCGGCGCGATCCACAAACACAGCAGCCATGCACACGTTGTTGTGGATGAGGTTGCAGTCGTTGACAAGGAAGCTGAGGGCTTTCTGGGGGCAGAAGGAGCCATTACACCCCAGGCCCTAAAGCCCCCCACCCTTGCTCCCAGGGCCACTGCCCCCCACCTCACCACAATCTGGTGCAGCCCCCAGGAGAGCCCCAGCTCCTTCAGGCCGCCAGCCTCTGCTCGAGCCTTGAGGTACACTCCCAGTGGAGTCACAGCCTCTGTCACTACATGGAGACACTTGTCTGTCTGAAGAGGGGACACAGGGATATTAGGGCAGGCGGGGGATGAGGACAGGAAGTGAGAAACATGATAGGGAGAGAGATGGAGAAGGGGAACAAAACCTGGGGCACTGAGGCAGAAGGGGTGGAAATTGGGAGAAAGTGCGGGGCAGAGGCGGGGCAGCTGGTACCTCCAGCCCATCGATGTAGGCCAGAATGTTGGGGTGCCGGAGAGTTTTCAGGCGCTTGAAGGCAGCTTTGGCCACCTGGGTCTGCTCTTCGGCGCCCGGCTTCACATCGTACACGAAGATGGACACCGGGCTGCCTGTGGCCTGCAGGGGTGGGGGGCACAGGGGCCTGAGGGGTGTGGGCCGGCCGCGGGCCCACCGCTCCAGCTCCGAGAGGGTCCCCAGAGCGGCTGAGTGCCTGAAGGGAAGGGCCGCCGGCCGGGTCCCTCCCCAGGTCAGTCCTTAGGGACGGAGCCGGGCTCACGTGACCCCGGTTCCGTCTGCCTGTCGGTCCCTCGGTCCTTCCTCCCGCCACGTTGGCACTGCCCGTCCCCCTCCCCCGGCCCGTAGTCCCGGCCACTCCGCAGCCACGTCAGTCGGGGCGCAACGCCGCGGGGACGGCAGCACTGACTAGGCGAGGCCGAGGTCCGCCGCGGCCTGCGGAACGGGGCCGCGCTCACCTTCTTGCGGCCGCGGTGCAGGGTCCAGAGCCCTGGCGGGCCGCCCTCGGCGGGCTCCGGGATGAGCTCAAACGGGAAGTCCCGGACCGGGTCCCGGACAAAGAGCCACATCGTCTCCGCCGCCGCCGCCGCCGCCGCCGCCGCCGCCGCCGCGGGCCCCGGCGCCTAAGCTCCGGGTCCTGGGCTGCCGGAGCCGGGGGCGGGGCGGGGCGGGGGCGTGACCGGGGCGGGCGGGGGCGGGGCCTGGGGCGGGGGGCGGAGCAGAGGGAAAGCATGGGGCGGGGCAGGTGGGCGGGGCGCGGGTCGAAGGACTACCGGGACCAAACCTGCGACCCACCGCGCAGCGCGTGCTCACCCAGCGCTGCAGTTACCAGCTGCGTGGCGCTGGCAGGTCATCCAAACTCTCCAATCCTCTGTGTCCTTTATCTAAAATGTGGGTGGTGAGAGTCCACCTCCCAGCCTTGTTACAAAGATAAAAGCTTGAGAAGGGACGGGGGTGGGGAAACCGAGGAAAGCTGGAGGGATGGAGAGAGCGATGAGGAAGTTGACGGACAGGAGAGGGCGCAGAGACGAGTGAAGCAGATAGGGAGGGCCACTGTCCCCAAGCCAGACACCCTTTCCCACCAGCCGGTGGGCGCCTCCAGGATCCAGCAGGCGTCAGTGTTGGTGGAATGGGAGTAAGCAGGAGAAAGGCACAAGGAGACAGAGCCCCTGAGCAGGAGTGTGGGTGAGGGCCAGAGAGTGAAGCAAAGGTCCAGGAACCTTGGGGCAGGAGGAGGGCACCTGGGGAGGTAAGAGGCAGTGGCCCCAGCAAAGTAGAAGTGGGAGGAGAAACAATCCACAAGGTCCAGAAAACAGAGGGCTCCCCGTTCTCCCGGGCGCAGCTGATGGATCTCTCTAGTGTGCAGGGCCAGCACCTCCTCTGAGTCCCACAGCCCCTGCACGGTTTGGGACAGTCAGTGGCAAAGTTGTGTCAGTAGCTCAAATGCCAGTCACACTGCTGGGGACCGAGCCCCTCAGCTGGACAGAGCCCAGTGTCTGAAGTGGCTAGGCAGGCAGTGGCCCTCTGCAGGTAAGGTCTCGGGGGCCTAGAGTGGAGGGCAGCCCCACAGCCTCACCCCAGGGAGTATGGGTGAGATCCTGGAACTGCTCACCAGCCACCTCCTGGTCAGGGTGCTTCCGGGAGCAGACCGCAGGGCAAGGATGCCTCAGTCAGCAGAGCTGGGTTTGGGTCCCAGCTCAGCCCCTCTCACTGGTTGTGGAAACTCATTTGCCCTCTGGGAACCTTGGTTCCCCATTTATAAATTGGGGTGAACGGCACCCTGTACTTCACTTGACACAGAGCAACCACTCCGCAGAGATTTGAGCTCCCCCTTTTCCTGTCCAAGTAACTGTGCGGGGCAGTCGCACAGAGGGAGGTTCAGACATGGTGTTGGCTGCTTGGGACAGAGTAGACATAATGATTGCACAACTTCCTGTGTGACTTTGATAGGAAGACAGTGACAGCATTCTGAACATGCAGTTGGCAATACTGGGCGTGGGGAGCGTGCTGTCCCTGAAGGGGAGCAGAGGTCTCCCCTTATGTGCTGGAATAGGGAGTCTAGGACTTCATCCTGCGGAAGAGGCGTGTGTGTGTGTGTGTGTGTGAGTGTGGAATGATGGAGAGGGAGAGGATGGGGTGGGGCGATGCTTTGGGGTGGAGGTCGTGGTTGGAGGGGAGGGCCCAGGAACACAGGGTTCGCGTGGTGGCGTTTAGTTAGTGGCACACTCTCTCAGCACCCACCAGATGTTAGGTTGGTGCGGTGTGCGGGGCCTCACCTGGAGAGGAAACGGGGGCAGAAGGGCAGGGCCACTGGTCGGGGGGAGATCTGGGAGTCCCCGGTGCACGGAACAGTGGGAGGCACGCACCAAGCTGGGCAGAGCGCCCCAGAAAGCACAGTTACAGGTGAAGTCAGAAAAGGGAGCCGCCCTGCCCTGGAGACTGGTCACTCCAGGGAGATACAGTGCGTGGTACGCAGGCAGAACCTGGAGGCAGACGCCCTGGTCCGAACCCCATTTCTAGGGGATCTTGGGCAAGTGGCTTCGACCCCTTTTCTTCGTCTGTAAAATAAAGACTAGAAAAGTAGCTACATAAGCATTCTCCGTTGTGGCTAGTAGAAGTGTGTGGCCCCATATGCGCAGCACGCCGGGAAGGGAAACGAGGCCTTGGAAAGGAAGCCGTAAACAGGTCTTGCGGTGTGGCTGCAGAGTGAAGACGGCGCCCGGAGAGGCTAGTGATGGAAGTGATTCATTGCACAGAGATCTTCAGGTGGCGCTAGGGAGGGAACAATCCACAAACGCAGGAAAGTTGAACCCCGGAGCCTCTGATGAGAGAGAGCGTGAGGAAACACAGCTGGAGCCACGGGCCACGTCAAAATGGTATTTTCAGTCTTGCAATATGTTATGGTGATTGAATGTTTTCATTTTCTCTGGGAAACTGATGGTTTGTTTTTGTTTGTTTGTTTGTTTTTTGTAATCTTTTGATGAGGGAAAGGCATCGATCTGTTGTTCCAATTACATGTTCATTGGTTGCTTCTTGTATGTGCCCTGACCAGGAATTGAACCTACAGCTTTGCCGTATCGGGCGGATGCTCTAACTGACTGACCTACCCAGCCAGGGTCTAAACGGACGGCTCTTTATTCTTGCTATAATTTTTTGTTTATTTTGGGGATTGTAATGTTCCTCTCCTTTCTTGAAAAAGAAACATATCCAGTTATTGAACTGATAAGAACTTGTACAATCCTTCGGTTTCGTGTATGCAAGTAACTTTCTGCCCTCACAGGAGCAAGACTCGGACGCAGAGGAGGTCGGACCCGCAGGCACTGTGGCGGCATTAACTAGCACAGCTGCAGCAGAGGACAAGCGTGCAATGCTTGTGAAACTCCTTGCTCTAGTAATTCCACTTCTGGGAATGTTTTCTGCACAAGCCCTGGCTGAAGCAGGCGAAGACTCAGACAAAGCGGCGCGGTTGTTGCGGCCTGGGTTATGGAGCCAGGCTGCAGGTGTCTCAGCTCTGCTGTGTTCGAGCCGTTCAACCTTGGCCAAGTTACTTTCTCCCTTTTTAAAATTTATTTATTTTTTATTTTTAGAGAGGGGAAGGGAGTGAGAAAGAGAGGGAGAGAAACAGCAATGTGTGGTTGCCTCCCACATGCCCCCAACTGGGGACCTGGCCTGCAACCCAGGCATGTGCCCTGACTGGGAATGGAACTGGCAACCCTTTGGTTTGCAGGCTATCCACTGAGCCACACCAGCCAGGACTACTTACTCTCTTTGTGCCTCAGTTTTCTCACCTGTAAAGTGGGTGGAATAATTGCATCTGCCCCACAGGTGTGGTAGGCTGAGTAACATCTGCTCAAACACCTGTTGCCCTGACCGGCATGGCTCAGGTGGTTGGATGTTGTCCCACAAAGCAAAAGGTGGCCAGTTTGATTCCCAGCCATGGAACATACCTGGCTTGTGGGCTCAGTTCCCAGGTGCGACAAGCGCGAGAGGCAACAGATCGATGTTTCTCTCCCTCTCTCTAAAAATAAATAAGTAAAAATCTTAAACAACGTACACCTCTTAATCCCTGGAACTTGTGAATTATGTTACTTGCACAGTAAAAGGGGCTTTGCCTTTGCCAGGGTCTTGAGCAGGGAGATGACCCTGGGAGCGAGGTGAGCCAACACATGCAGGCGGCCTCTAGACACTGAATGAGACAAGGAAACAGATCCCCCCAAAGCCCTCAAAAGGGGCACAGCCCTGCTGATGCCTTTATTAGACTTCCAGTATTCCAGAACTGTTAGATATTAAGTGCCTGTTGTTTTAAGCCACTAAATTTACACCAATTTACATCCTGGCCAGACAGCTCAGTTAGTTAGAGCATCATCCTGATACACCCAGGTTGTAGGTTCAATCCCCAGTCAGAACACATATGAGAATCGATGAATAGATACATAACTAGCTGGAAAAACAAACCATGTTTCTCTTCCTTCTCTTCTTTTCTATCTCTAAAATCAATACAACTTTTAAAGTGGTGTGGTGATTTGTCACAGCAGCCACAGGAAGCCAGTGCAGGAGGCATGCTGTGGGACGCATGAGTTCGTGTGCGGAGCAGCTTCAGTGTTTCCCATAGCAAGTGCTCAGTAAACGGCAGCCCTTATGCGGACCACAGGACTGTGTAATAAGGGAAAAATGGAGCCCTGGCTGGTGTGGCTCAGTGGCTCGAGTGCTGGCCTACAAACAGAAAGGTCGCTGGTTTGATTCCCAGGCAGGGCACATGCCTGAGGTGTGGGCCAGGTACCCGTTGAGGGCCTGCGAGAGGCAACTGATTGATACCTCTCTCCTGATGTCTCTCTTGCACATCGATGTTTCTCTCCCTCCCTTCCTCTCTCCCTGCCTCCTCTCTCTAAAAATACATAAATAAAATCTTGGGAAAAAATGGAAAAGGGGAGTAATCCAAACGTCCATCGGGAGGGGAGTGATGGGGAGTGATTGGAAACTCCCTCCCCGTGAGGAACCACGACAACAGGCAACAAGAAGCGGCTCTGCAGGCACTGAGGCGGGGAGATGCTCAGGATCACCATACCCCAGCGGCCGTCTGCGTCCTCCCTGCGTCGTCATTTCCGATCCTCCTAACCATACGCAGGACCCGTTTTAATCTGAGAAACCACCGAGTAATCGCAACAGGGAAAGTCTGGTGCAGAGAATTATTACCTACGACAGGAGACTGGAGTAATAAGGGGTTGGCTAGTAGGAAGTAAAGAGAAAGCTGAACAATACAGGAATAGCAGATAAAGAGCAGCCCTCCACCTGCAGGGTTGAGATAGAGCACCGCCCCCCCCTCCGCGCCCACCCCCCACGGCCCCCGAGAGCCTGGTTGGAGAAGGAAAGGGTTGTATGGAGAAGTTACACAAGAGCTGCACGGCTGCCATGGAACTTTTTGGGAAGCCGTCCTGTAGGATGCCGGGGAAGAGGCATTCCACTCCTCCCAGGGTGGGGGTGGGTACTGGACACCTGCGCCGCACGATCCTGGTGCTGGAAAAGCTGCCCCCTGCAGGTGGCGCGGGGCGCTGCGGCTGCCGCGCCGCGGGACTCGGTCAAAACCAGGAAGCAAACCTCCTCCCCAACAAAAATGCTCCCGCGCCCTCTGCTGGCGAGACTTCCCACTGTGCCTTCTGGCAAAGGAGCAACGTTCGCAGGACCCAGATCCGTTTTCACAGAGAAAGCAAACTTGGTGATGAATCTGGCGCTGAGAGGCAATTAAGAGTGACCGGCGCAGAATCGTTAGTTCCATTTTCACAGGCGAGGAAACGGTCTCCAGAGAGGGGAAGTACCGCAACCAGTGCTCACATTTGCCGAGCTCTCCCAAGCATTTAGAAAGCAGGTTGCAAAATGATCCGTGTTCCATCGTCGTGGTAATAACTCCACTGACCGTAAACGTGCCCGGGCATAGCTCCAGCGTGGAGGAATGCACGCCAAGTGCCAGGGGCTCCCTCCAGAACCTGGGGACGACGGGGAGCTCTCCTTGCTGTATTTCTAGCTTGAACAGCGTGAGATTGCTGTGTTTGTGGTTAAAAATAGTGAAATAACGGACAATTTCATACAGTTCAGCATAGTATTTCTGTGATGTATTTGAAATTTTCACAATGAACATAAATTACTTTTATAAACAAGATATACATATGTATATGTCACTAACATATTATTTACATATGTATATACACACAATAAATATGTGTATTATGTATGTAGGTACATTTTGGAAAGTCCTCCCTCCAACTGTCTTTTTATTTTCTAAAGATTTTATTTATTTACTTTTAGAGAGAGCGGAAGGGAGGGAGAAAGAGAGGCAGAGGGACAGCAATGCGCAAGAGATACACTGATGGGTTGCCTCTTGCACGCCCCCAACTGGAAACCTGGCCCACAACCCAGGCAGGTGCCCTGACTTGGAATCAAGCTGCCAACCTCTCGGTTCACAGGATGGTGCTCAACCCACTGAGCCACACCAGCCAGGGCTCCAACTGTCTTCTGCCTATAGTGGTATCTTTTGCTCCAGGAAAACAGAAACTTTAAGCTAACAGGGATCCGAAGACTGCGGGGGGAAATATTTGTATTCAGCGCACTGCAAGCCCCTAGGAACTACTCGATAGTTGCCCACACTTTGTTTCTGGACAACTTCCCATGGGAAAAAATGGTCATGTGTGTCCTCCCTACTTATTTTATGAGATTTAAGTCATGAAACAGACGCTCCTATTGAACAATGGTGGGTCTCACGTGGCAGTTAACTAAACTTAATTTTAGGAAGTATGTTCATTGTGCTTTGTCCAAAATCCCAATATTCAGAATTAAAGAAAACATTTCATTGTCTGCAAAAATATATGAGAATAATTTTCAGATAAAAGTTCCTTTGCCTTCATAGATTGCCTGTCAAAAAAATGGTTGGGTTTTTTTGGGGGGCTGTTTTTTTTTTAGCGAATATGATATCTAAAAAAGAAGCTGCTGCCCTGGCTGGTGTGGCTCAGTGGATTGAGTGCCGGCCTGCAAACCAAAGGGTCACCGGTTCTATTCCCAGAAGGTACGCATGCCTGGGTTGCAGGCCAGGTCCCTGGTAGGGGACATGTGAGAGGCAACCACACATTGATGATTCTCTCCCTCTTTCTCCCTCCCGTCCCCTCTCTAAAAATAAATAAATGAATTTTTTTAAAGAAGCCATTTATGATTCTGGCTATTGTAGCAGGCAGGACAATGATCCTCCCACAGCTGGAATTAAATTCACTCATCAGCCTAGGTTATCCAGGTGGGCCCAATGTGATCACGAGTCCTTGGAAGTGGAAGGGCCCCGACATAGCAGAATGTACAGGGGTGGGCAAAAATAGGTAAATGATAATAAATAATAGCCTGGTTGGTGTGGCTCAGTGGATTTTGCATGGGCCTGTGAACCAAAGGGTCACCGGTTTGATTCCCCCCAGTCAGGGCACACGCCTGGTTTCAGGCCAGGTCCCCAGTAGGTAGGGTGCAAGAGGCAACCACACATTGATGCTTCTCTCCTTCGCTTTCTCCCTCCCTTCCTCTCTCTCACAAAAAGAAAAGAAAAAAAGAAATTCACATGGAATTACAACGGATTCAGCAAAGCCAACTGAAAAAGAAGAAAACTGGAGGATTCACTCTTTGAGATTTCAGAACTTACTCCAAAGCAATAGTAATCCAGACAGTGTGGCCCCGCCTGGTGTGGCACGGTGGGTTGGGTATTGTCCCACAAACCAGAAAGTCACTGGTTTGATTCCCCTCGGGGCACATGCCTGGATTGAGGCAACTGAGGGATGTTTCTCTTCCTGTCTTTCTCCCTCCCTTCCTCTCTCTCTCAAAAGACAAACAAACAAACAAACAAAAAACACCCCACAACAGTGTGGTAGTGGCATAAGAATAAACATATGGAGAAGCAGAACAGAATTAGGGGTGCTGTAATCTTTTGACTGTGGGGGAGTATACACAGGTACACACATTTTGCCAGAACTCATCAACCTGTGCACCTAAGAGTTAGAAATTGTATGTAAACAGTAGAGATGATGAAAAAACAAAACTTCCCCTAACTCAAAGAGTAAGCCAAAATCCAGCAGAGTCCGCACACAGCACACGCTGTTTGGCACTTCACTCAGCCCGGAGGGGCTTCACACGCACTCACCGCAGATCAGGGTGTGTGACAGCCTGCCAGTTTCTCTGCTTTGGCTTATCTGATGATGCTTGTGCGTAGAGAAAAGCTTCCCCAGCAGAGGATTCCTTGGGGAGACTTGGAAGGAGCCCCTGGTTTGAGGCGGGAAAGAGGAAGCCAGGAGGGGCAAGGGCAGGGCACGCAAGGCCCCTGGGTCAGGGTGCGGAGGTCGGCCGTCTGGAAGGAAACAGACGATAGAGGGGTGAAGACGTGCGTGTCAGAAACACCACAGAGGACAGGCTGAGGAAAGCCTGGAAGGACTAAAAGCATCATCCAGAGGACGCTCGGGAGGGGCTGTGGGTGTCCACTGATGCAGAGGTGGTGGGTGGTGACAGGCATGGGCAGAGCACAAGCTGGGAAGAGGCAAGAGTCAGGAACAGGAAGGGGACCCGGAGGCAGGAAGCAGAGTTGTGGGAAGAGGGCAAGGAAGGGTCATTCAAGAGGCAGAAGGCTACAGGACTGTATGGGGACAAGGGGCAGGGGGTGTTACGTGGGGGGGGGCATTTGAGGGTGACTCTGAGGACTGGCCACCTGGGAAGCTGAGGGAATGCAGGGTGCCTTGAGGTTTATACTTGGGAGGGTTCCCAATCCAGAGGCCCCTCCATGAAGCAGAAGCAGCTTGTGAGCTCAGTGGCCTCCGCCTCCAGGAAGCCTGCCCAGATCGCAGCTCCTGTGGCCCTCGTTCTGATGCCTGGGCACCCAGCATTCATGAGAGTAAGTCAGGGCTGATGACATGTGCTCCCTGAGTACAAGGCCCGTGTCTGCTCTGTCATTGGGTGGGCGCCCATTCCCATGCCCACCACACACCCACTGGGGAATGTGTTGAGAGTGTGAGTGGGTGTGTCAGACTGCCTGGGTTCAAATCTCAGCTACTGACTGTTGGTGGCATGTGTGTTAGTGTGATGAGTGACAGAATGAGTGCCGGTGGGACAGTCTGGGGGGTGGAGGGGTAGAGGGACAACGATGACCATGCCTGGCCTGGCTCCACTGGGCAGAAACGGGTCCAGCTCCAACCACCTGCTTGCCTCTCTGTTGCCTGTGCCGGGGAATGCCTGGTTCCCCGGGAGACCAGGCCCTCAGGGGACCCATTTCAGCTCCGAAGCGGGCCACCCTGGGAATCAGCTGACACCCACCGCCACCACCACGTCGTTTCTCTGGGAAGAGCGGTCCTGGTCAGCATAGTAGTGGGAACCCTACACTCTCTCTGGTCGGTGTTCTTACACCTTCCTTTCCAGGCTTGCTGAGCCCCCATCTCTGCCATTGTCCCAGGTTCCAGGCAGACCCTGGGCAGGAGCCGGGGCTCAGGAGAGGCCAGAACCACCTCGCCACTCTCCCTTTGGACCCCACCTTCTGGGGGCACCTGGGCTGCCAGGAGGGCTGGGTGTGGGTTTCCCTCCCTGGCGGGAAGACAAAGGGATGGGGTGGGGAGGAGAAAGAATGGGGAGCAAAGGGAGTGGAGGGTGGAGGGCTGAGGGGTAGGCAGGGGCACTCTGGTGTGTGCTGCAGGGCTGCCAGGCTCCCGCCTGGCCCCAGTTCGCTGGGCACTGGCAGTGCCACCACAGCAGGCCCACAACACTGCACCCCAGCGGCACCCGGGCACCGAGGGACGGGGCCTCTGGAGCGGAGCCTGGGCAGGGCAGGTGGTCTGGCCAACGCAAGGCACCCCAGGTCACCTCGTCAAGTCCAGGACTTTAAAGGCCTTCCACATCCCCCAGCACCTCAGGGCCCTGCCCTGAGCCAAGCTTCGGGCCCTGCCTGGTGTATAGCAGGCTCCTCACAGACCCGCTGAGCCTCGCCCAGCTGCAAAGGGCAACCCCCGCTTTCAGGCCCGAAGCCAGGGTCACCCCCATGCTTCCTCTCACATCCTCTGACCGGGCAGGGGCTCCACCCGCCTGGCACTTCCACCTCCTGCCCCACCCCAGCCCACACCAGCCCCTTCTTTAATTCTTTTTCATTTATTTTTGGAGACAGAGAGGGAGAGAGGAAGAGAGGGTGAGAAACATCGATGTGTGAGAGAAACTTCTACTGGTTGCCTTCTGCACACCCCCAACTGGGGACCTGACTGGGGACGGAACCAGCGGCCTTTCAGCTCCCAGGCCGGCACTCCATCCACTGAGCCACACCAGCCAGGGCCACCAGGCTCTCTTGCTGCAGGGGCCTCACTGGTCTCCCCACTTCCACCTTTGCCCCCGCAGCCCACTGTCTTCAAAGCCACCAGAGGGCAGGCTGGACAATGCAAGTTGGGTCACCTGCCTCCGCCGCTCAAAACCCTCCAAAGCCGCCATTCCCCTCAGCATGAAGTGGGACGCTGTCCTTGCAAGGCCAGTGCCACCTGCTCCTGGCCTTCTCTCTGCCCACCCTCTTGCTTGGCGGGACTGCCACCCAAAGTAAAGCACGTCCGGGTGCACCAAATGCAGTCCGGGACTCGGTTTGCTCGAGATCACTCCAGACTGTTGTGTTGCGTTCAATGCGAGTTTCTTCGTCTGCAAACGTAATGCCAAGTGAATTTATTTGGTGTGGTTCTTGGTACGAGAAAAAATCATTATAACTCATGGGACCATTTTTGCAACTTTCCTGTAAGTCTAAAGACATTATAAAATAAAGTTGATGAGAATAAAAGAGAAAGAAAAGGGGCGAGGAGTGGGAGTAATCGCACTGAAAAAGGAGCTGCTGCCCAAATGCGGCCTAACTTTGTAGGAGCCGCTCCTCACGTGCGGGCTGTGCAGCAGCCCGTGGGACGTGACCAGGCCGCCATGCACATGCACACGCACACGCACACGCACGTGTCCGCGCACGTGTCTGCTGGGCAGGTGCAGCCCTCCTGTCTTATCCGGGTGACCCAAGCAGGGCCTCGGGTCCCACAGTCAGAGGAATCAGGGCTTGGACAGGAACCCAGAACACAGGCCTCCCGAGGCGAGAGCCGTTCGGGAGGGTGGGCGAGGCGCGAGCAGCTGCAGTGCCGGCCAGCAGGGGGCAGTCAGGTACCGCTGGGGGAGCATCTCCCGGGGACCTTGAAGGAGGAGAGGGATTTCCATTGGAGATGGTGTGGGGGGAGAGAGTAGTCCAGAAAGAGGGAATGGGACAGTGAGGGGCTGTGTGCGGGGAGTTGGGTGGTTCCTTTAGGAGGAAGGAGGAGGCTGCCAGGATGAGTGGGTGTCGGAGGTTGGACGGAGGCAGGTGAGGATGAGGGCCCTGGGGAGTCGGTGATGGCGGAGGAGCAGGGAGCAGGAGGCGGCTGGGCAAGCTCAGCGGGTCCGGAAGGCGACAAGGAGGGCGACCCAGTGCCCGGGCCCCAGTGAGCAGAGCAGGGGATTGAAGGGAGAGAAGAGGGAGAAGGGGGGGGCGGGCCTGCAGGACTTGCTGGCTGGAGATGCCTCGGGGAGAAACGGAAGGTCAGGGGGACGGCCTGTGGAGGGAGGAGGGTGCCTGAGTGGACTCGTCCGGCCCAGAGCTGAAACGGGTTTGCAGCTCTGGGGTGGGGAGACACCCGTGTCGAAACTACTGATGGAGGGAGAGACGAGGGCAAGCTGAGCTCCAGTGGCCCCACCTCCCAGAGGCCTTCCCTGCCCCACCTCCCACCTCCCCATCCCAAACATTGCTCCTTCCTTGCCTTCCCGGCCCCATGACCACCTAACTCTGTCTTTGTCCTCTGTTCACCCCCCAGGTGTCGGTGCCACAAGGGTGCAGACTGTCACATCTGGTTCATCCCCGTTTCCCCAGGTGCTGTGATTGTGCCCAGCTCATGCCCTTGGAGCTTGCTGAATGAGTGGAGTGAATGAATGAGTGTATCTACATTCAGGAGGCAGGAGGAAGAGGAAAGAGAGCCCAAAGCTGGCTCAACTACACAGAGAAGCCAGAGAGGCCCACCCAGGTCCCCTCCTGCACACCGTCCCGGGCAGCTAACCCGCTCTGATGTCACCATCTGGGTGGTTGCTGGTGGTCGGCAGATCCAGACACGGTCCACCCTGGGGCTCCCGCCCGTCTGCTTTGATCGCCCGCTGGGCATCTCCGCTCAGACAGCCCACGGGCCTCTCAAACTCAACGGTGAGTTGAGCACTCACCTCATTGTCTTCATCTGCCCGGAACCTCCCAGCCTGCTCCTTCGCACCCTGCTCTGTCCTGCGGAAGGCACCTCCATCCATGAAACTCGAATCCAGGGGGCCTCTCTCAAAGCCCTTCTCTCCCTTGGGCCCAGCCTGGGGATCTCACTCCCTCCATGCTCCTGTCTCCAGACCTCCAGTCCGGCCTGCTTCAGATGCATCTGTTTTATTATCCGCTCCGGAGGCCAAGCCTGACCCCTCTGGAGATCCAGAGCTTTAATCACCGGCCTCCAACCAGCTGCTCCAGCTCCCCCCTCCCTCCCCACCTCTCCCAGCTTCCCCACAGCCACCCTGGGCTGCCGATGCCCTGCGTTTCACACCTCCAAGCCGCTCAGGCTGTCCTCTCTGGATGAAGGTCGTTTCTCCTTTCCCTCCAGCAAACCCTGTTTACTCTTCGAGGCTCAGCTCTCGTGCCCCTGCTCTCTCTAGCCCTCCCTGAAGAATTCAGGGAGACAACACAGCCTCTGCGCTCCCTGAGGGCGAGCTTCCCCAGACACGCAGTCAGAGCCCTTGATCAGGCTGGTACTCGGTGCCAGGCGGGTGTATATTTACCCCCGTCCCTGTGACAGCTCCCTGGGTAGAGCGTTAATTATGCCCATTTAACAGAAGAATAAAACTAGACTTACAGGACTTAAGTAACTTGCCCAGGTAGGAGCCAGGCCGGGAGTGTGAGTCCCGTGTCGCTGCAGGGAGGCTCATGGTCACTGCTTCTGTGAGCCGCTCCATCTCAAGACCCGGACCCGGAGCTGCTGGAGAGAGTCCGTCATTTCTATGCACCTCCAGTGCCTTCTGAGCGAGTGGCTCCCAGCTAGTGTTCACTCCATCCTTGTTCTCGTGTGTGCACACCCTTTGTACAGCTTTGTGGGTGTGCAATAAACTACTACTAACACTCAACATGTATAATTTGATGAGGTTTGACAAAAGTGTGCATCCACAAAACGAACACTGTGATCAAGGCAAAGGACACGTTCGCCACACCCTTTCCTTGTGCCGCTTTGTACCTCCTCGTCTGCTGTTATTTTAGATTAGTTTTCATTTTTGAGACTCTCTTTTTTTAAAGATTTTATTTATTTGTTTGTTTATTTAGACAGAGAAGAAGAGAGGGAGGGAGAGAAACACCAATGTGTGGTTGCCTCTTGAGTGCCCCCCACTGGGGCCCCGGCCCACAACCCAGGCATGTGCCCTGACTGGGAATCGAACAAGCAAACCTCTGGTTCGCAGGCCAGCATTCAATCCACTGAACTACCCCCAGCCAGGGCTCATTTTTGAGACTCTTATATAAGAGGAACTAGGCCATATGTACTTTTAAACACTGTTTCTGGATAGTGTGGCTCAATGGATTGAGTGCCTGCCCGTGAACCAAAGGGTCACTGGTTCAATTCCCAGTCAAGGCACATGTCTGCTTGGTGCACCAGGTCCCAAGTAGGAGGCATGCAAGAAGCAACCACACATCAACATTTCTGTCCCTCTCTTTCTCCCTCCCTTCCCTTCTTTCTAAAATTAAGTAAATAAAATAAGATAAAAACTGGCTTCTCCTTCTCAACATAATTATTTTGAAATTCCTCCTTGTCATTGTGCACATCAAAGTTTTGTTCAAGGTTTAAAACTTCTACTCTTCAAAGACATGGCTACAAAATGTCACAAGGAAAGGCACACATTGGGAGAAAATATATTTAAAACATAAATTGACAAAGGGCTTGTATCTAGTATAAATAAAAGCTCTTACAACTCAATAATAGAAAGATAAAAGCCTCATAAAAACTGGAAAAAAAATTGAATAGACATGCCGTGGCCAGTGTGGCTCAGTTGGTTGGAGCATCATCCTGTAAACTCTAATGTCGTGGGTTTGATTCCCAGTCAGGACACAGGCCTAGGCTGTGGATTCGATGCCTGGTCCAGGTACTCACTGGAGGCAACCGATTCATGGTTCTCCCTCACCTCCGTGTTCCTCTCCCCTCCTCTCTTTAAAAGCAATGAAAAAATGTCCTCAGGTAAGGATAAAAAAAATTGAATAGATACTTTACAAAAAATATATACATATTTTTGACAAGCAAACACATGCAAAGATGCTCAACATCACTAGTTATTAGAGAAATGCAAGCCCTGACTAGCGTAGGTCAGTGGACTGAGCGCGGGCTGCAAACCAAAGCACTGCAGGTTCAATTCCCAGTCAGGGCACATGCCTGGGTTGCAGCCCACGGCCCCCAGCAACCGCACATTGATGTTTCTCTCTCTCTTTCTCCCTCCCTTTCCTCTCTAAAAATAAATAAATAAAATATTTTAAAAAAGAAATGCAAATTAAAACCACAATATGATGCCACCACATATTCACTGGAGTGGGTAATGTTTAAATATATGACCACACCAAATGATGGTGATGATGAGGATCAGTTTGGGACTCTCATACACTGTTGGTGGGAATGCAAAATACATCCACTCTGCAAAACAGTTTGGAAATTTCTTAAAAACTATGCATATCGCTGCCATACAACATCCCAAGAAAAGGGAAGCATATGTCCACATAGACTTGCACACAAATGTTTATAGCAGATTTATTTATAGTTGCCAAACACTGGAAATAACTAATTATAATATCTGTACATTGGAAAGTATTCCAGTAGAAATGTTTGTTGTGTTGAATGTTACTAAGTAGGCCAAGGACAGTGCATGCAATACTGTCCTTGAAAATACATGAATTTGCACACTAGGTGGCGGCAAAAGCTTACTCATGTCCCGTTCCGTCACTGCATCTCTAGGGCTCTTCCTCACCTTACCAAAGCAGGCAAGGCAGACCGATATCCCCGCTTACCTGGTGAGAAAACACAGGCCTGGAGAGGGCTGGTGACACTCCAAGTTTGCCAACTTGTCAGAGCCAGGAGCCAGGATCTGACCCACGTCTCGTAGATATATTCCGGGCTTCCGAATCACCTCCATCCAGGTGGACACTCTCACCCCAATTTCCCCCACACCCTGTCCGACCCTATCCCCATGTCCTCTCTCCTAGTCTCACCCCTCTCGGACAGCAGGACATCTGCTGTCCGAGACCATACCAACTGGCTGGACCTGGGGGCTCCAGAAGGTTGGGGAGGCTGGGAATGGGTGGAGCTGCCGTTTGAATTCGGGTTTGTTCTAGCCTGTGCACTTCCGGGCTTGCCGGGATGATGAAAACCTAAGGAACTGGTGTGTGAAGGGCAGGTACATACTTGAGGTATGTGTGTCGTCAGGATCTATACCCTTGGACATAGCCTTCAGGGAAATTTTATGTTGACCTCCCCTCCATTTTTTTTTTGTGCTCAGAGGGTTCTAGCCTACTTTTTTGCCCCTTCCTGTCCGTGTCTGGCCTTTACACTTCCAATCCCAGCTAACTTTGAACACAAGAGCCCCTGGCAAATCCCCAGCCCCTCCTTTGTTCCTATATATCTCACCACTTCAAGCAGCCTTCCAGCTCTGGAAAATCATGGGAGACCTTTCTCCAGAAGAGGCCCGGGTAAGACGCTGAAACTCAGCCATCAAGGGGGACCATGGTGTCAAATTCAGCTTCTCCCTACCCCCCACCCCGCCCCAATTAGAGCACTTCAAGGGAACAGAAAGCCCCACTGCCCAGGGTCTGCACAGCTTGAGTGGGCTGGCTGCTTCACCTGTGGACACTGCTGCTCTGAAGAAACCATGCTGAGCTCAGGGCCGTAAGGAAAACCCCCTTTACTAAGACCCTCCCACTGGGCCGCGTCACAGGATCCCAGTGCTGGGTGCAGCATGTTCAGACCCAAGTATCCCACTCTCCAGTATCCCCTCAGACCCAGGGATCGTCTGTCCCATCTGCTCAGGAAATAAGAGTCTGAGGAAAAGCAGGTAACCCAGGGATTTAAAGCCCAGGTGCACCATCCGGGGTATTTGGGTATTTCATTTGTAACTCACTCAAGAGTATTACCCGGTATCCAGGACTTTCCACAGAACGGGGAACACAGGACCAGTTGTTTGGATGCTGACAACTGATGGTCAATGTGACTGCATCACCCAGGACTCAGGAGCGTGTATCAAGATAGCTTTCTATTAGCTAAAGTGCCTCTAAATTCACAAGGGTCTTTGGTAGATGCAATGGAAACCCAACCTTCTGGTCCTCCAGTGGTCTCTCCACCTGACCCAGCTCACTGGCCAACTGAACAGAAAGAAAAAAGCTATTTAAGTGCCCCACCCCCACCCCAATTCAGGGGATGCCGAGTCCCTCCCTCTCCCTGGCTGGAAGAGGGTGCTTTAACCTGGAGTGTACTTGTCACTGGACAGTGAGGCAGCAACAAGATGGACCACCCCCCCACCCCCGAACACAGGGACAGAAATTTGGTTTACACACACGAGTCACACCAGTTAAGAGCTTTTAAATTTTTTATTAATTATGAAGTATTTCAAGTTTTTTTACTGTGAGGCTTCTCCAAACACTAGATGCACGGGGAACACCTGCAAATTAACAAGGCAGTTAGTTACATTACACCTCCATGGAAACAAACTGATCCCAAGCTCCCAACAAACCTAAACGTGACTTGACTCAACTCCAGAGCCCAGCTAGAAACCTGGAGAAGAAAATGGAGGGTCCTAAGGCAGGGTTATTCAAGCAAAGACACCGCAGGGACTCGAACCCTGTCCTGGAAACCAGGAGTGCCAACCACCAGCATCTTTTGCTTTTTTTAAAAAAAAGCTAGGAAAAGGCCAAAAAGCAAAACCTGAGAAAACAGAAGGTTGTTTTCTCAGGAAAAGAAAAACCTTTGCAAGCCCTACTGAAGAATGCTGCAGAGTCTGCTTCCGCTAAGATGCTAGCTTGGCCAAGTCTTAAATTCACCTGAAAAAGTCTTAGCAGAGAGATTTTGCAATCCCACCCATCAGCCCTCTCCGTCACTGACATGCCTGTCTTCGGTTTAGGTTGTGGCTGCCCACCCAACATTACTGTCTGCTTATCACTGGGTAATAGTGCTGCATATTTAAAACACCTTCAAGCTCAGTGTGGTTTTAGTAACAACCGTTTGCAGGCAGGCAGATTAACAGCCTTTTCTAGTTGAGTGACCCACCGGTGACCTCAGCACAACTGTTACCTTGAAGTGATTTGGCAGCATCGAGGTGAGGGGTGAAGGGTCTGCCCTAGACAAAGGCAGGGAGAGGCGATGTGGCAGAGAAGTTGCTTGTGGGGAGGCCTTGCTTTTTAACAGGCTTCTGGAAAAGCTAGGGAAAAGTGGTTGCCCGCTTTCCCCCCTTTCCCTCCCCTTCAAGCATCACTTGGGGTTTTCATAAAAAGAGCTGCTATGAAAACAGCTGCATTGTTAGCACCAGCCCAGGGGTTCGCAAGGCCCTCAAGCATTCCTTTGAATGCTTCACCCCCGAGGAGGACCAACGCCAGAACGTTAAGTTAAGGCAGGTCCTCATTTCTGTTAGAGGATGGGGTTACGAGGCTGACACCGTTTCGACCTTTAGTATAAAAGTGCTTTGTTGTCTCTTGCCACAGGAAGGCTCCGTGGTTGTCCTACTTTGAGCCTTCAGCGCCTTTAGTGAGGTGTACCTGAAAAACCTTAAAAAAGAGGCTTAGCGCCCACCTCACCCCTCCACCCCCAGGCCAACAACTTGCTCACGAGCAGCTTACTCCAGCATAAAGCTGAGTCTATCCAACACTAGATTCTTTACCCAGTAACACACCTGCCTTGGTATGTAAACAGAAAAAGCTTGTTCACCTGTTGTCCTCATTTGTCCACTGGTGAATTCAACTGGAAGCTCCTTCTATAGTCTGAAGAATACCATCTGAAAGAACTAGCGGTTCCCAATCCCCACACACAACATACACTCTTGGTTTAGAGTAAATAAGCTATTTTTCCTTACTGGGTCTGGCTTCTCTGGCCCTTCGCATACGTCTGGTGTTTGTCTGCTGTTTGAATGTTCCTGCATATAAGAATTAAGACCAAGGGAGGGGAGAGAGAAACCCATACAAAGATAGTGCACTAAGACCACTGAACTGTGTGAAATTATTTCCACTTGCCAGTTTAATTTCTTGAAGACAGTTGCTTGTTTGTGATTTATTTCTTGTCACTGATTTTATGTTGCATCTGGAAAAGACTAAAGGCTTCAGTGCCCTCCCCACCCACCCTACCAGGAAAGAACAAAAAGCATTTTTACCTAAAGCACACAGCAAAATGTACTTGACTTCAATCACAAACACAAATGCTTAAAGCTGCAGAAATCTCCTCAACACTCAGCCTTTATCACTCAGCTGGATTTTCCTTCAACAATCACTACTCCAAGCATCGGGGAGAAACACAACTTTTAATCATACTCCAGTCGTCTCGCAATGCATTCTAATAGCAGCAGATCAGAACAGTACTGCGTTACTTGCCAACAGAACAGACAGACCTGAGGTCAAGACAACTGCATTCTGTGTAGTCTGTAAAAAATAAAGCTAAGACAAGTAAGCCCCGCCCCCTCCTCCCTTCCCTCCAAAATCGGGGAAAATTTTAGTTCGGTATGCTGGTTAACTCACTGCAAGGTCTCACACTCTCACTAGGAGGAAGAGAAGGCAGAGCCAAGCGTTTAAAGGCAAGTCAAAATCCTGAACAGCTTCAAGAGATGAAATGAAGCCTCTGCAAAGGAAAATTCTTTAAAAAACCACATGCCCACCCCACCAAGTGTCTACATAAGAGGCCAATAGTGTAAACATTGGCTAACACTGCATGAGATGGCCATTAGCATTTCATGTTAACATGCAAACTTTGAAAATGTAAACAGTATTGTATTACTCTATAGTTTACAGACCCCTGGCATGGTGGAGGTGCAAATTACCTGTTATTCTGATCATTATCTCCCACCTAAGAGGAATTTATTCCTTATTTAGAGGGCCTCTATTGCCATGTGCCTGGAATTATTAAATGCTCATCACTTTATGAAGAATAAAATTTGTATTTCCTGCCTTAAGAGTTAAATTCCTTCTTCCGCTCAATTCCTGATCTTGTCCATTAAAGTGTTCGCAGACCAAGTTTCTGAAAGATGAGAGAAGAATCCCCCCAAGATTGCCCAGCACTAACTACAAACATTTTATTTAAATAATGAGACAGCTGCTTCCTAAATGCATACATTCTCTATTAAAAATGCTTTATTTTGAATGATTTAATGGTTTTCTGCACATTATACATGACATTTAATTTTTAGCAAGATTAACATCTGAGTTTTGTTAACAGCACACCTTTATCCTATCCTTTCAGAGGATTTTTTCCCCCAGAGATTTGATGCCAAACAAATTTTAGTTGTACAAACGTTTTATGATTAAGGCACTAACCTGGAGAGGCTTTTGAGGAATTAACTTGCCTCTGAGTGAGGTGCTATCCCATCGTGGAAGCCCACGGACAGAGTCCTATCAATTGTTAAAAAGGCTGGATGGGAAAATTCCCATGATCCTGGAATGCCCTAGGGAAGGGCCCAGGAAGGCGACCATGTTCAACACTCAACACCTCCACAGCTCTCAGTAAAAACCAGCACTCATCCCTGACATGCAATACTGCAGATGCAAGTTAAACTTATCTGTTAACAGTTGCCTGCTGTTTTCTGCTCCCAGATGAAATGAAGCAGCTCTTCTGATAACGAAGAGAAACCTGTCTGAGGCAAACGAAAGATTGGCAAACAGCACAGCCTCCTCTGAATCCACTTGATCCCACTCATCTCAATTACTTCAGCTTCGTTTATTCCGGGGTTAATGTTGTATTATCATTTTCTTTTCATTTCATTTATTTTCTGCTTTTGTAAAAGCAGTATTTTGAGATGGACTTTTGATCTTCATTGTATTCATCAATTCATTATTTTCTCATCAATTCATTATTTTATTTCTCATCAACTCATTATTTTTGTGGGTATAGCTTGATAAGCCATAATTTTAAAATGGTAGATTCCATTAACTTTATTTTTCCTCCTTTGACTCCATTAACTTTAAAATGGTAGGTTTCATTTGCTTTTTTTTTTTTTTTGGCACATGTAGACAATGTTTTCATCAGCAGTAAGGATCTCAGGGCCATGCCTTTTCCCCAATGAAGGTATGAAATATAATCTTTTCTGCCTTTACTTATCATTCACCAAGGAGCTGTTCCCTCTCCATCTAGGCCATCATTACTGTCGGGCTGGTTATGACTCAGAAGATGTCATCTGAAAAAAGTCTACAGAAAAAAAGTTTCCCCTCCCTCATCAACAAAAGCCCACCCTTCCTTTTATTAGTTATGATTTACAAATATTTACAAAGCAAAAATGAAAATATACATTTGACAATAACTTTAAAGCATACCTTAACATCTCGTTTTGCAGTCATATAAAGGAAATGTATTTTTCCTACACTGAAAATAAAACTTGCTGTATGTGCAACTGAAAACAGAATCTTACTTGATAACACAAAAGCTACCATCAGAAGAAATCCCTTCAGGGTCATTAAGCCACTTCCTCTGCTTTGAAGCTCCTACACAGTTTTAAGTTTTATTAAGTCACCTGAAAAAAATTCCAAAAGAGAACCACACACTACCATATCCAAACTTATGCATTTCAAAAATTCCCCCAAAGTTTTAGTATCAGCCCAGTGGGCTAAACCAACCCCAACACTTCCCCTTCCCCAGGCCCTACACTCTGAATCCAGTGGATCTGTATGAGAACGTCCCAAGCTGCTCAATTCAAAAATTGAGGGAGAACAGAAACTTGAAGACTGGGAGTTACTTGCCAACTTGAAAGTTGCGATTTCTTAGTTTTTCCATCCTAAGTATTTTAAGTTCTCTGGCATGAGTTATCTGAAATCATAAACTAAACAATTACCTAACCCCAACCCTCCCAATCCCAACTTTAGCAAGCCACTGCCAAAGACTAATTACCAAAATTGACCCCTCCCCTTCAATAAAAGTTTTAAAAGTCACATTATTTGAAAACTTAACTTCAACATCTGGCCTAGTCAAGCTCTTCTGAAGTTCTCCTGAGGTGCCTGAATGTGAACCAAAGCTGCACTGTGCTGTCTGCATTTCAGCTTCAACCGGAAATACTCCTCCAAGGGAAAGAGCAGCTCCAATCCCTAAAGGCGTTGTTGCCAACAGCGTGTCAGTACAATCCTTGTCTAACCCCGAATTTGTCAACAGTACTACAGAATATGCAGAAAATCTTAGGGGAAAAAAAACATTTGCTCCCCCACCCCCTTCCCTGTTAAGACCACCCCAAAATACTTAAAGGTGTTACATACTTTAAAATCTGATTAAGGGGTGGGGAAAAAAAAGTAACTACCAGCCATTTCTCCAATGCTCAGCCACAGACCTAGTTTTTTAGAAAGTGTAAACCTGTGGTGTTGTTTATCCTGATACTGGATTTTCTTTGTTTCTGTCACCTTGTGTCATTTGCCTTTGAGATTCTAGCCAGACCTAAGGGAAAAGAACTCAAAACATATCTTGCCCCCAACCCCACAAAACTCCCCCCCCCGTTACACGCCCAAACTCAACATACACATCTTTACAAAACTAAAATGCTTCATATCACCCCAAGCTAATTAAAAAAAACAAAACTGCTTACAAAACTTGCCTTGATTTTGTCTCAAATTCATTTGTTTCCCTCAAATTGGTTAAAAGACAAAAACCATAAAACTTGCCATCTACCACTCCTCCGGGCCTTGGGAGTCTGCCCTCAAAAGCTTCAGACAAGCTGCTGAGAACATAAGCCTGAAAAAGAGAAACCTACAACACCCGGAAATCGGCCTACGTCCCACATTAAAGCCCTCGCTCGCCGCTGCAGCGCACGACTCCCCCGTCACCCTGAGTGAAGTGAGGTTACCATACTCCTGTTACCAAGAACCTGGACGCGGCTGGCCTCCCGGGCTTCTACCACCACCGCGGCCCGCTCGCGGCCTCGCGCGCCGGACGCTCGCTGCTCTAGGCTCCGCTATCTATCCGCCACACCGCCCGCTCGCCGCCTCCGCGCGGTCGCCACGTCGCACGCCGGCGTCGGCACTTCGCACTGGCTCCTCCTTCCCGGAATCCTCTCCTAGCTTCACCGCCACATCCTTAGGGGCTCCTTCCTCCACACCGCACCGGCTGCCGGGCTCCTCCTTCCTAGCTTCACCACGAACAGCATGCTGCTGGCTGCTCAGTCCTAGCTTCACCGCACCGGCTGCTCCCGGAATCCTGTCTGGCGCTCCTGTCTTCCTAGCTTCACTGAATCCACTTCTGCACGGCACCTGGGCCAGCTGTCAATTAACGCTGGTCCTCAGGATTTAAATCATCTGAGCTCAGTCCAATGCAAAACGTTAAAACTGGTGGTGGTTCTTGATCTCGAATTACTTGAGTTAAATCAAAGTCCTTTAAATTTTCCAAAGGAGACTAAACTAGTATTTAGGCCTTGCCTTCCAAATTTTTAACTCTTCCAAACATCCTCATCCTCTCAAATCTAACTTCTGCGCCACCAGAAATTACTCATACTTTTACAATTAAGTTATAAAAACTTAATTCCCTCCTTAGTTATTTTTGTTCTTGTTATTTGCACAATTTTCTGGCTCTAAACTTTTCTAATATTTAGATACCTCGTATGCCTGTGTCCAGTACCTTCCCTAACTTACTTTTTCCTTGACAATATTTTAACCTTCTATTTTCTGGTTTTCTATTAGACTTGTCTCTTCTCATTTTCTATCTTCTAGTTTCCTACTAGACTTGTCTCTTCTCATTTTCTATCTTCTAGTTTCCTACTAGACTTGTCTCTTCTCATTTTCTATCTTCTAGTTTTCTGCTAGACTTGTCTTCTCATTTTCTATCTTCTAGCTTTCTGCTAGACTTGTCTCTTCTCGTTTTCTATCTTCTAGATTTTACTAGACTTGTCTCTTCTCGTTTTCTATCTTCTAATTTCCTACTAGACTTGTCTTCTCATTTTCTGTCTTCTAGTTTCCTACTAAATTTGTATCTGTGCCCTTAAGCAGCTTTGGTTTTCTGCTTCGTCAAATACTTTTGCTTTCTACCTTTTGGGTTTAGTTTTTTTTTCCCCTAGCCTTTTTATCTTCCATTTTCCTATCTTCTAAGTCGTCTTCACTTTCCTGTACACTTCTGTCTTCCGAGCTTTTCCCTTCAATTTCTGGTCTTTCCCCCGAATTTTACCCTACCACTCGTAAACGAACATCTGCCAATCTAGCAACGCCTTGAGATCAACTAGGCTTCAAATGACGCCATCTTAACTGCGCCATAGATTTGAAAGTCTATCTCTTAAGTCACCTTCAATCTTTTTATAAGACTGGCCTTTAATATCTACTTCTTTAAAATGGCGATCATTGTATGTCACCTCTGTTTTAATGGCATTTTAAAAGTTTGCCTTTCAATTTAAGGCTTTTTTAACTTGGACTTTGGAGTCCTATCAGCCATTTCTTTGAAAATTATTTCATTAAGTAGTTTCATCTCTTAATTTCCATCATGTTCTAGCAATATTTTTCTTTTCCTGCGTCCTCATATTTTCTCTTAAAATCTTTAAGTTATAAAAATTACTTCAAATTTTTAATGCTAAGTATATCTTGCTCGGTAAGTAACTTCCGCTATTTACGTTCCCTATACAATTATATTAATTCCTATCTTTTCTTTTAGTAGAAAAACTTATCTGGTTTCCTCAAGCAGCTCCTCTCGCCTCATCAGCCTTCTCTGCGCTCGCTGCCTGAATGCCTGCAGCCTAGTCGGAAGAGGCGTATTTATGGGCGAGGGACAAGTCACGCCGCTGGTATTCAATAACCCTCCGCCGCCTTTGTGAGGGAAGCAAAAAGAGTTCCTCAGAAAGATTAAAAATAGAACCTGGTTTACAAGGTTTTCTAGATTTTTCCTAACTGTTTACGGAAGCTGTACACTGGGTACCAGAAATGTTTAAAATTCGTTAGTAAGTAGATTTGAGCTGGAAATTTAGACAAAAACAATGAAAATCACATTTAAGTAGACCATCAAAACAAACAGCTCACAACTCAGCCATCGCTTACGAATTTTTTAGTAGCTCTCCAAATACCTTTCATGTTTTTGCAATACAGGAGGTACTAGTTAGTGCCTTTTGATGTCACGTTAATATGGATTTGCGGACGGCCTTAATTTTCACTTTGTAACAGCGTCGGCCCGGCTGATACTGCAGCCATTTTAGCAGCAGCAAAGTGCTGGGGTTTTTCCCCAAACTGCTGATTGTTCCACTTGTTTTGATTGCCCTTTTATTTGAGAAGGCTGAATGGTCTGGGCTCAGGTATTCTACTAAATGTGCAAACCCACTACCAGAAAATACCTTGACTAGCCCCATTATGCTGTTGTCTCACGCAGTAGAGGAGGCACCCACATCTTATGCTTTCCACAGCCCGAAGCATCGGGGGGTGAATGTGGTAGTTTTACAAGCTGAACATTCTTGTTTTTGCCACTAAGTGCCAGTGAGACCCCCTGAGCTTTTGATTGCCCGCTGAGACGTTTTAAATCAAGCCGGGGGTAACTTTGTTCTTCCCAAAAGTGGACCGTTCCTAACTTTACAGGCTTTTGTCTCATTAAAATGAAAATCCAAACCCGCCGTCAAAATGAAGTTTGTGTGCTCTACAAAGTATCCAAAATAGCCGAGGGCTTTGCCTGCAAAGGCACGGCGACCTTGGGCGGCCGGCACCAGCACTGCCGGGCCCGTTCTGTTTCCCGATTGCCGCCTCAGACTCTGTTTTCCTGGGCTGCTTTGTTTCAGTCTGTAAATATCCCAAGTGCCTGCACTCACACGACTTTTTGAGTTGGAGCTGGAAAGAAAACAAAAGCTTTTCTCCAAACACAAAGGCTTTTCTTCTAGCAGCTTGGTTTAATTTTAAAAACACCCGGGAGTTTCCCCCCAAAAGGGAAAGCTGAGTGAGATATGCACCAGGACGTAGAACTTGCAACCTGGGCGCCAAGGCGGCCAAGGGCCCTGCCCCCACCGGCGAGGCCTGAAGGTCTGGGAACCGCAATGGCGCCCAAGGCTTGCATAACACAGGTTTGCACGCGGCCGAAGCAGCCGCGCAGAGGAGCCGAGGAGAGGCCGGAGTGGGGTGCGTACCCCTCGCGGCTCCGCGCCCCCTGCGTTAGTTGCCCTGCAGGACCCTAGGCCGCCCCGCACGGCGGGCCGGGCAGGGCAGGGCACAAAGCCTGGGGGAGGGGCGCTGGCCTGCACGCTCGCCACCCCCGCCCCGCGCAGGGATACGCGGGCCGTGAGCCGCCGCTTCCCTTTGTGAGGCGTCAGCTCCGGGGCGGGGGGAGGCGCGCGCCGCCGGTTCTAGCCGGTTCCAGCAGGTTCCAGCAGTCTCTGGGAGCGGTGGCGGTTGGCGCAGCGTGCCACTGCGCACGCGCGCCCCGCCCCCACGGTTTGCGCTGGTCCCAGGACCTGGCGTTGGGGGAGGGGGAGCTGCGCTCTGGGCCGCGGGCGTCTGGGTCCCTTCTCTTCCATCTCCCTGCGCGTGGGTTAGTCGGGCCTCGCTGGGCCTGCCCCGTCCTTCCATTTCCAGCCCCGGTCGGCTTTTCCTCCTCTCCTGGCCTTGGTCATTCCCTGCTCCCTGTCTGAAAGTCATCCAATAATCTGAAATTCTCGCACAATCCCCCGTAATTATCAAGGTCTAATTCTTAATTGTAGCGTCCCGTGGGTGTTTGTAGTTAGGCCTTACTCGTCCAGAACGCTCCAGGCGGAAGAAGGTTTCAGGGACCCAGCAGCTTGCTCGTTTTTTGAAAAGAATGGGGTAGCGAGAGAAAGTGGGGAGGTCCGGGGACCCACAGAAGTTAAAGCCTGGAGCCCGGGACCCGTGGGGACACCCGCCCTGCTCACCTCCAAGGGTCTTGGGTCTAGAATCTGTGCGATGACATGTCCTCACACAGTCAATTCCGAGAGGGAAAGAGGAGTTTAGTGACACGATATGGCTAAATAATGAGAGGAGCTGTATAACGTCAGTGCCGACACCGTAGGTTTAAAACCCCTTCGGCTCCTGCGAATGGCCGCGGTCGGGAAAGCGCGGGAGCTGGCCTGGGGGCTGGAGCACAGCAGGGTGCGGACTCGTGCTCGCCCCGCGCCCCCCACCCCACCCCGCCGGAGCGGGGCCGCTCCGGCAGCTGCTCTAAACGGGCCCTGGCAAATCTGTTCTTGCCTCATTAGTCAGTCCTCCCCTCTCTTTCTTCCCCCCATCCATTCCCTTTGAGAGTGGAATATTACTGATGGTTCACATGGTTCCCCTCAGACTCGGTCTTGATGTTTTCTCTGAGACTGGAAAATTTTTAATACAATTTTAGCCCTGGAAGGAGGAAAACTGAGTTGGGTCACCTCATTTTACAAATGGGGGTTAGGGAGCCTGGAGAGTTTGTGATTTGCCTGAAGTCAGATGTAGCTAATTAGTACCAGAACCCATTCTTTTTTTTTTTTTTATGATTTTGTTTATTTGTTTTCAGAAAAGGGAAAGGATGGAGAAAGAGGAGAGGAACATCAAGGTGTGGTTGCCTCTCCCAGGCCCCTCACTGAGGACCTATCCTGCAACCCAGGCACGTGCCCTGGCTGGGAATTGAACCAGTGACCCTACTGGAGTGAGAGGCCGGCATTCAATCCACTGAGCCACACCAGCCAGGACCAGAACCCATTCTCGAATCCCAGAATTTTGACTTCACCTCTACCTCCCCTCCTGAAGCCATTTTCTTTTGTCAGCCTCCTGGGGCAGGGCCTGGGACCCCTTCTGTTATCCATGACCTTTTGCCCACTAGGGCGTCCCAGAGATGAATATGAAGAGCCCTGAAGTGCTTCAGATAATTGTCAAGGCCGCTGCGCAGGTCATTTCCAGTCCCTTTACAGATTACAGCACTTTTCTTACGCTGTGAAAGGAGCTGTGTGTCATCTAGTTAATGCTCCCTGAGTCTGGGGAAAGAAGCAGAGGACTTGCATGCAGCTCAGCACTCAAGAACATCCTGTGCCAAGAGATAGCTTGCCAAGGCCAGAGAGAAAATTCTAATTTTTCTTTCCTGGTCAGTAAGTGAAAAATATTTGAGAGGAGATCATGGACACGAAGCCCTGTTTTACTTGTTTAGGCCCGAGCAGGGACTGCCTTCATCTCTCCCAGCTTCTGCTCATGAAGAGTCTCTAAAATATTCTGACTCCCCCCTCCTCTCCTTTATACAGTGAGCCTCTCTTCTGGAAGATTTAGACAAGATGGTAAAATCACCATGTTCTTCGGTGAGGACAGTCGTAGTACATTTGCTTACGTGCTTCTCTCAACTCTGAGCTAAGAACCGTTTAACATAAAACCACATTTTTCCAAGGCACTTTTTCCCTGTTCCCACCCATGCTTCCTTCAATTTCAGAACGTCTGCCCGAATGATCACAGCTGCTCTCTCCCCTGACGCTTCAGGTTCCACCTCAGTCTTAAAGCCTAGTCTTCATCTAGCCAGATAACTTAGCTGGTTAGAGCTTTGCCCTGAGACACCAAGGTTGAGGGTTCGACCCCCAGTCAGGGCACACGTGATAATTCAACCAATGAGTGCATAACAACAAATCGATAATTCTCTCAAATCAAATAACATAAAAAATAAATAAAAACCTAGTCTTCAGTAGGGCCTAAAGATACAAAGACAGGAGGACAAATACATTTTGGCTGATTGTCTCATGCTCCCGGCCCCGCCCCTCCAAAAAGCCTAGGTTAAAAATAGGAGGTCCTTGGTTTCTGGTAATCACTCTGCTGAGGAACGCCCATGTGACCTTGGGCACTTACCCAAATAACTCATCAGAGGCAGTTTCCTCACGTGTCAGACGAGGAGGTTAGGTGACGGACGTGATGATGCTAATTCTTTAAAATGCAGTAAACAAGAGATGGGAGAGAACATGGAAGATTTTTGACCTCCTGCTTGTGCCCTCAAGGAGGTGGGGCACTGAAAAAGACTGAAGTAGCAAAAATTTAGAATCCAGATTCTCAGGGCCTTCTGTGAGCAAAGCCCTACCTACCTAACCCTCCACATTTACATCAAGGCCAGAAACCTCCAGAGAATGCCAGAATCCACTCTACCTCCTTCCCTTTTTAACCAGGCCAGTCAGGCTTACTCTAGAGAGAAGCTTCCCAGGCCTTTCATATTTGGGTCTGGGTCCGGAGGCCACCTAGGCGGGACTTCAGCCACACCTGGATTCTCTCCAGGCCTCTTATTTGATTTTTATCTAATTGTGGTTACCAGCGACGATTCTAGAAATGCATGTCTCAAACAAAAGGCAAGGGGTGTCCCAAGAAAACAATTTCTTTTCTGAAGACTCTGGGAATTTGGAGTCCCCAGCCCCCTCCTGCCTCCCACCTTCCTTTCCCAGAGCCGACCTCTGGAACAATGACTGCGCAAACGCCCAGCTGCCTCGTCTTGGCGCAGCTGCCAGATCCTGCGGCAGGAAAAAACCCAGAGAGGATGACACAGCTCAGAGCTCCATTATGCGGAAGACAGATCAACAAAAACCAGAAGTGGCAAAAAGAGAGTGGCAAGTGAGTGAGGGCCACATTTAAACCAACCACAATACAATGTGATGGTTACTATAACAAAGAAATATACAAAATGCTGGAAAATAATGGGGAGGTTTGGGTGGGAGGGATGGAGGGCAGTGTAATGGTCAGAATGCCGTAGTGTGAAGTAAGGGGTGGGGAGAGCTAACCTCCACTATAGGGAGGAACTGGGACATGCGTGATACAGGGTAAGAGCCTGTCTTTCGTCAGCCAAGGATACCTGGCCTCTAGAATATATAAATCACAATGACTTATTTTTTAAAGATTTTATCTATGTATTTTTAGAGAGAGGGGAAGGGAGGGGGGAAGAGAGGGAGAGAAACATCAATGTGTGGTTGCCTCTTGTGCACTGCCCCCCGCCCGAGAACTGGCCCACACCCCAGGCATGTCCCTTGACTGGGAATTGAACCGGTGACCCTTTGGTTTGCAGGCCAGCACTCAGTCCACTGAGCCACATCAGCCAGGGCCACAATGATTTAATATGTCTTTTAATAAAAGAAAAGCTAAAGAGATTCCATTTTACTTACCAACGTCAGGAGTCAGTGGCTCACTTGACTGACTGGCTGAAACTCTGACTTTAGCTATGGCCTGTTGTTGGACTGGAAAGGTACCAGAGAAAATTCTTGACATTATTTCCTGTTCTACTCTAGGGGATAAAAGTTAAGGTTCCTAATTTGGTCAAAATGTATTAAGTGTTAGAAATACTGCCCTTGGGAGGGGGAGAATGGCTGAAGGGTGAGGGGATTAAGAAGTACAAATAGGTAGTTACAGAATAGCCATGGAGATGTGAAGTCCAGCACATGTGTGGTTGGAGATGTATATTACATGGGGAGGAAACGGAGTCACCAAAGGACGTACAATGGTGGGGGGATTGCCTGAGGGAGTGGGGGGTGCTGGGTGGAGGGGACAAAGAGGGAAAAATCAGGACAACTGTAATTACATAATCAATAAAATATAAAATAAAATGAAAATAAATTCAGTTGAAAAAAAGAAAAGAAATACCACCCCTAAAACCGCTGGTAACCTCTAACCATGACATGTGAAAGCAGCCCTTCTAAAAGCTGAAGCCGGAAAGAAGAATCGAATGTATTCCCTAGCAAAACAAACTGCAGGAAACTGAAAAGAAAGAAAGAAAGAAGCTGGTAGTGGCGGCGTCACACTGGTCTTCCTTCCCCCAGGATGCTGCCGGAAAGAGGCAGCCCCCGGCCTCTCCCTTGCAGACCCGGATGTCACTGGGCAGAAGAAGCAGGGAAATACTCTTTGATCTTCCTGAGACAGAGCACCCATCTTCTAACGTCCCCTGTCCCGCCCCCCAGGACTGAGAGGAAGGGTTCCCTGTGACAGAATCCCCCGTCCGTCCAGGGAGGGGACGGAAGAGAAGCAGTCCCCAGCTGTGGTCCAGAGCTCCCTGCTGCGGGTGCCCTTCTTGAGTTCATTCCGCATGCAACGCCTTTGGCGCTGGGCCCTGCAGCCTGTTGTGGATCTTTCCAGAAAGCCCGGGTGTGGAGGCGCAGCTCTAGGGCCGTGAGCTGTGGGAGGACAGAGTGACAGCGAAGGGAGAGCGTGGCTCTCCGGAGGAGCTGCTCTGCCACATCATTGCTCCCAGCCTGAGAGCTCGGAGGGGCCCTCACTGCTCCACCCGACCCAGTGTTTCTAGGGCTGTCCACCCTTCTCAAGGTCACTCCTCTTGTGCCAGTCTCTGGTAGTGACTGTCTCCTGACCTCCTCTCCCCAGCAGGGAACGGGGCCTCCCGTGCTTTCCCGGGTCCCTGCATGTGTGTGGTCCCTGGTGCGTGGGCTGTCCCTGGTGTGTGGGCAGGACAGCAAGTCCAGCGCATGAGTTCCTTTCTGTGACATTCACTGAGCGCCGGGCTTCGAGCTTGCCAGCACCATCTCCATTCAGTTGTCACAACCAGCCGATGAGGGGGACGCTGCTGTCACTCCCTCAGACTGGCGGTTTTCAGCCCATGCACGGCAGAATAGTTAGACATGCCATACCTGACTATTCAGGCAGGGGCACTGGCCTCTTTCCCTCAGACTGTCGAATAAAGAAACGACAACGGCCAACACAACAAGAGCCCATCCAGTGTGAATGAATCGAAATTGCACCTTGTCAAATTGGCAAAAAACACTTTTTGGTGTACCTCGGAATTTTAGTATTAGTTTATTTGTGCCATGAGATGAGACGGTTTGGACGTCACCACCTTAGACAGCTGGGGAAACGGAGGCCCAGGATGTCTGTGTTAGAATCACGAGTGCCTGGCCCACAGCAGAAGCTCAATGTGTGTTTGCTGAGTGATGACTAAGTTAATTAATTGGAACAGTGTCTCTTGGGATTAAAAACCCAAGAAGGCCCTGGCTGGTGTGGCTCAGTGGACTGAGCGCCGGCCTGAGGACCAGAAGGTCGCTGGTTTGATTCCCAGTCAGGGCACCTGGGTTGTGGGTCAGGTTCCCCCCCCGTAGGGGGGCACTTGAGAGGCAACCTCACGTTGATGTTTCTCTCCCTTCCTCTCTGAAAATAAATAAATAAAATCGTAAAAACAATAACAGTGACAAAGGCACTGCAGGTGGTGCTCAGTTTGTACAGCAGGACGAGTGACGGATGAGCCAGAACAGGAGAAGGGGCTGCAAGAGGACTGTGGTCCCCCATCCTGGAACGTCCCTACAGAGACACTTGTCACAGTAAGTGATAATGCGAGGTTTTCGGCAGTTTGCTGTGCTGTGTAAGTGCTGGAGTACCGTGTGAAGTATTGCTAGTAAGGACGAAGGAAGGGATTAGACGCAACTTCACGTGCATTGGCAGGAAAATGTGTTCAATTTTTGATAAAAGGCGACTGCCCATGAGGATGGAGTGAGTGCGTGGAGCTGGGACCACGTAAGAAATGGGAACGACTTCCTTCTCTGAAGAACTTCCAGACGAACTGTGACCTGCCGAGGCAGGCGAGAAAACCCGGAGGCCGCCTTGGGGAGCTCGGGTTGAACGCCCTCCCTCCCCAGGGGAGGGGAGCGGAGGGCTCAGGCCTTGCTGTCATGCGGCTGTCTGACTCACTCTGCGTCCAGCCCTCACCTGTGCTGGGGCCCCTGGTTACTCAACCTCTGGGGCCTGCTGAATGGACCTTTGGCAAGAGCAGAAGTGGCCGGAAGGAACAATGAGGCTTCCCAGTGAGTCATATGTACATTCTTGTGTCCCCACCTGTGATCTGTCCAGTCACCCACTTGAGGTCCCGGGCAGATGTTTGTGTTAACATCACACACGCATTGCGTCCCCAGCACGAAGCTCATTAAATAGCTCACACCTTCCTTAAACAGCTCACACCTTCCACACACCTGTTCATTCTCCACACACCATTGGCCCACATCCCACCGAAACGAGTCTCCTAGAACAAGGGGGCAGAGGTCTCCCAGTTCCAGGAACTTTGCCAACGACATGTTTCTCAACACAGGCCAGGTAGAAACAGAAGCCCGTAGCATTATGGATCCTTCTTCGGGCTGAGGTCTTAGGAGAGCCTGCGGCCATTGACCTGGAGTGGCCTTAAAGCTCATTAAATGATGGGAATGCACTAGAAAGTTGGGGAGGCAGGAAGGGAGGACTAGAGGGCTTGAGTTACCTGGAGAGGGAGTTTGGACCCTGCTCTTCGGGCAGGAGGATGACTTCTGAGCTGGGAGAGGCCCTGGCTTTGGGAAACATGTAGCTGCTCTTTGCAAGGTGGCTGAGCTGGGAGAAGTGGCGGAGGGGAGGGAAGAGGGGTGGGGAGGGCAGCTCAGGCCAGAGGTCATGGAGGCCTGGGTTGGGGTGGGCGGTGGCCTCGGGACAAGAGAAAGAACCCGGGCAGAGAGATTCTGCGTGAGGCGCTCTGGCCCTCCCACTCCAGGCCCCTCCCCTCTGTCTGCAGCAGCCCCAGCCCTCTCTCTCCAGGCCCACATTCTCGACTCTGGAGGACGCATCTGCTTGGCAGGCACCTCCCCGTGGCGGACTCTGGCCAGCAGAGTCCGCCTGTTGTGACTGAAAACGTAAACAAATGCACAGGCGACAGCGATCCTGTGGAGAAAAAGGGGACGGCACGGCCACTGTCTCAAGGGGAGAGCGCACCGACCCTCGCCTCGACAAGCTTTTATTGTTTTCCTTGGGTCTTACATCAAAGAAGGATTTATTATCTATTACATAGAATGTTATTGCGTACATTTTAGGTGCAATCCAGGAAATGTAAATAACATGCAGAAGGGAATGGCGGCGAGCTGATTAGCTCTGTCCTTGGGAAAATTCACACAGGCTTTGGAAACTACCTTGAAGATAGGCAGTACCTGAAACATCTACTGTTTTAGACCAGGGTGAGGGAGTTTCAGCGAGAGCAAGCCATAACAGTCTGTATGTATTTTCTAGGCCTGATTTCCACGGGAAAACCTGGTTTGAGGGTCTGGCTCCTGCCCACCACCTCACTTCTGTAGGTTTTCCATGCACAGCTGAGTCACGTTTGCCAGGCCAAAAGAAACCGGTCCCCTACACCTCCCAGCCCTTCAGGTGAGACTCATTCATTCTCACTGCCCTGTCTAGACCTGACTCCTCTGTAAGGACCTCTCTGACCAGCATATCCAGTCACCCGGAATCTCCACCCTTAGCTGCCTCACCCTCTGGCTCAGCACAGCCTGTATTTTCCTGGGTGACACTGTGTTTGTTAACACGATGGTCAGTGGGAACGCATGGTGTGTGGCCTGGCTGGTCGGGGGTGGGCTGCTACTGCTGGAGCCCCAACGTGGGGACACCAGGCTGCCTCAGGCACAGACGTGGGAGAGGAAGGTCCGTGTCAGTGTGACAGAGGGGCCCCTCCCAGCTGTGGACAAAGGATGCAGCCACCGCAGAGACATCATTTCGCTCTATTCGGTAACCCACCTTACTACCCTGAGGCTGGAGCTCCCCTCTTGCCGCCACCCCGCACCGCCTCCCGGCTGTTGCTGTTGTAGGAGAACCAAACTGGAGACAGGGCGGAGCTGGGAGCCCAGGGTGAGGAAAGGTGGGGTAGGGCCTGGGGAGGGGGCTCCCAGGTCTCCCTGGCCCCACTCTCACCCAGAAGTCACTTCTTCCGCTTGGGAGCTATTAGAAGTAAATATACAGACTACTGCCCCCAAGAAAACAGAGCCGAAGGGGTCACTCCTGCTTTCTGTCCCTGGGCTTGTTCTGGGCCTGCTGCCTCGCCCTCTGTCTGAGGGGCACAGCCTCAGGGAGCTGACCAGGCTCAGGCTCAGGCTCAGGAATGCCACTCCCCTTTGCCTTCCCAGGGGCAGGAATCCTGGGGCCTCTGGGACCTGTGAGAAATGTGACAACTCCAGTTTCCATGGCGGCCCAGCACCCCATGTGCCTGAAGTTCTGACTTGCCCACACCAGACTGTTCTTCAGTGGCCGTCAGGGAGTCTCTGAGACGCCCAGGCCTCTTCAGCCTGCAGCCTGCTGGAGACAGAGGACTTTGGACTCAGTGGCGCCTGGGCGGAAGGTGGAGCTGAGAGCAGTGCTGGGAAAGGAGCCTGGGCGGAAATTTCCATGGCTGTTCTGCTTCAGCAAAGACTGCAGCTGAGGCCTTTTGGCCTCAACAGGCACCAGTGGACTAGAGATCATCAGAGTCACACACAGTCACCCCTCCTCATTGTCCCAGATCCTTATCACCTACTGGCCCACCCTGAACTGGGGCTGTAGCACTCGTGCCCCCCTTCCAGTCCCGTTTGCTGCCAGGTCCCTGGTTCACAGGACAGGCACCCTCTGCCATCTCTCCCCTAAGGACACACCCGCTCCTGCAGATGGGAGCCCCGCCCTGTAGGAGCCAAGTCCAAGGCTTCTCCTCCCGCAGGCTGCCAAATGGCCCGTCCCTCCTGCAGACTCCTGGGGCCTTTGTGGTCCAGTGACCTCCAGAGCACTCTGTGATCACACCCTTCACTCGGTGACTCATCTGTTTGACCTTAAGCTACGGCATGCGACTTTTGTTGTTTGTCATTGTCACTTAACACCCTCGAAAACAGAGTAGGAGTCTTCCTGTAGCCCTGCCTCAGCTCCAAGGAGCTCCGCACACGGCTTATGCAGCATCCATGAAGTTGACCCTGTCAACTGGGAGGCCCACCTCACTCCAGGTTCCAGCCGCTGGTTCTCAGATCTGCTGGCAGCCCCAGCCAGCACTTTCCCAGTCGGAGTCCGGCAGTCATGTTTGCAGGCCCAACCTCCCCCCTTGCCTCCAGCCTGGATCCCAGCACAGCCAGTTCTAAGGACTGAAAGATAAAGACCAGGCCCTGGGCCCTGGCCTCAGCCTTCCCTGGGCCTGTCTAGCCTCCCCCACCATGACACCCTCAGCTCAGGCCTAGAGTGTCCTGGCTTTCCAACTCGTGTTTCCTCCCATTCTTCGCCTTAGCCTGAAAGTCACCCTCCCGGTTGGTGAGGCCTTCCTTCAGCTCCCATGAAAACCATGGCTCTCTCCCTCCTCTGCACCCCATCCCCTGCCTCATCTGGTCCTGTAAGACTTCAAGCCTTAGGCCGCTGACTTGGAGAGAATGGCCTGAGAGAGAACTCCGAGCCTGGGCCTGTGACATCAGCAAGTTACCTAACCTCCCTGATTCAAGTTCACTCCTCAGTGAAATAGGAGCCATCAGTTGCATGCCCTCTCCTCGGGGCTGTGAGGTCATCAGGAGCTTGGTAGTCCCCAGCTCATGATGTACGCTACAAGCGGTGGCTCCCAGCTCAGACTTGGGCTGCCTTCCCTCTCCCTGAAGCCAGACCCCTCCGGGTGAGGGGGTTAAACACTAGCAGTGACTTCACCCCCTGCCCCTCCCCCTGGAAGCAGGAAGCAGGCAGAGAAGCTAACAAAATCAGGCTGAAGGCTGGGTGGAATTTTCCAGTACTCATAAATAGGGCCAGTCTGAGTAGCTAAGGGAGGTCACCATGGAAACGGTCACGTGTGCCTGCCTTCTGGTTATTCCAGCCTGGCTTGAGGCCTATGACACAAGCTCTAGGCCTCTTCATTGGCTGCCACGGCCTCTTGCCACTGAAATCTAGCAGGAGATTGGCCGACTGCAGTTGCTGGGCTCGAGTGAGCCCTGCCCCACCTCCACCGGAACCTGCTGGAAGCTGTTGTTTCCAACCTGAGGAAGAAGGAAAAGAGGCTGCCAAAGATGTTGCCATAGTAACTGATTTTCTTTCTGCCCTACTTGGAGTTAATAGCTGACTTCTTCGTAGTTGAAGGACTTTGCCAAAGGCAGACGGCATGTCGGCCATTTCACACTAAGCTGACCTCCTTCTTTTGAAGGGATGACCCTCAGCTTCCAGGGCAGCGCAGGAATTTCTGGGCCTTCCCTTACAGCTTTGGTTACCAGGCCACCCCGGGGGTCTCGATTTCCTCTGTGAAATGAAATACAGGGTGGGGCAAAAGCAGGTTTACAGTCGTTCACATGGAAGATAACACAGTAATCAGTAAATGCTAATACAAGAATCAACCCTGTGTTTCCTGTAATCACAACTGTAAACCTTTTGTCCCTCCCTGTAGTCGTTCCCGGGCTCACTACCTTTTAAGGCTGGAGTAAGGCACCCACTGGACTGAGTTTGCAAGCGTCGTAAATTGGAAAGTCCCGAGCGCTCACCTTGTGTCTTTAATTGACTGGCATTGACATTAGCTTAGGACAAAACAGCCCTATAAGGTGACGTAAACACCCTCTCCCCCCAGAGCAAAGCCGAGAGCCCCCAGAAGGGCGGGGGCTGGACTCTGTAATTTCCCTCTTCTGCCACCAACTGCTTTCCGGGACCATGAGCAGTTCATGAAGACCCTGCAGGACTTATTTTCTCTTTCTGTCAAAGAGCTCCTCTGTAGCTGCTGTCAGGAGGCCATTCCAGCTCTGGCATGCCACGGTCCCAGTTAACCGCCTGCCCGCTTTCCACAGTAAGTCTGTGGAACTCATGGTGCTTACAGGAGGTAAAAATACAGGCAGCCGCCCTACACCTGCGCTTTCTGTGAGGCAGGCACCAATCACACGTGAGCTCAATTTCACAGCAACCTCAGAAGGCAAACACCATCATCGAATCACCCATCCATTTTACAGATGAGGAAACCGAGAAATTGGTAAGTGGAACTTACCCAAAAGTCACACAGCCAGCAATCAGCAAGGTCAAGATGTAAAAAGCCTGGTGGTCTGGCAGAAAGCTACACAGCTGTCTTTCTAGGCACCCACTGAAATGAAGACGAAGCAACACGCATTGATTCGGAATAGGTAAAACGGAGGGTGGAGCAAACCCTGGACTAGCAGCCGAAAGCCCTGGGCTCTGCCCTAGGTTCTGCCGTAAAGTCAGGCTGTGTGAACTGCAGCAAGTCACTCTCCTCTCTTGGCCTCGGTTTCTCCACCTGTAAAAATAAGAGGCTATGCCAGATCACTGAGGGCCTTGCTGGTTAAATACTGAGCCTTTGAGAGAGAAGTAGGGGCACGAGCCCCAGCCGGTATCTCAGCTGGTTAGAGGGCAAACCCAACACAAACAAGCTTGGGGGTTCCGTCTGCGGTTGGGCGCACACGAGAATCAACCAGCGAACACATCAGTAAGGGGGACAACAAGATCGCTCACTCATTCGCTCTCCCTTTCTTTCTTTTTTTTTAAAGAAATATTTGGCACAGAGGGGACACAGGACAGCATTCCCGAGTCACAGAGCAAACACATGGCCTCCAGTGTGTCTATTACTCATATGATCTGTCTCAGCCTTTGAAAGACAAGAGGTTTGGGAGGGATTGGCAGACGTGGGGCCCGCAGACAATACTGTCCATGGCAGTATCCGCGGTGGTTTTTCCGGAAAGCAAGATACATTTCATTTAAGACTGGCCCTCCAAAAATAAAAACAAACATAAAAGACTGGCTTTTATTCCAAAATAAGCCCTTCCTACATCTTTGATATTATAAAGTCCTTTTCCTATGAAATGATGGTGACAGTGAAGGGAAGCTGCTATGGTACAATCTTCTTATTTGGGAAAAGTTGACTAATCTTAGTTATGTCAATATGATGCTTTTTAAAAATGTTTTATTAAAGCCCTGGCTGGTGTGGCTCAGTAGATTGGGCGCGGGACTGTGAACCAAAGGGTTGCCAGTTTAATTCCCTGTCAGTGCGCACGCCTGGGTTGCAGGCCAGGTCCCCAGTAAGGGGTGCACCGAAAACAACCACACATTGATGTTTCTCTCCCTTTCTTTCTCCTTCCCTTCCCCTCTCTCTAAAATAAATAAATAAAATCTTTAAAAAATGTTTTATTATGAAAAATTCCAAACATATAAAAAAGTAATAAGACTAGTTTAATGAAATTCCCTTGTTACTAACCCCATTGTCCCAATCCCCTAGGCCCTGGATTATTCTGACACAATCACAGATAATCATATAAATTAACCAGAGCATTTTCATACTTAAAAAACTAGCTATACTTCTTTAATATTAATCCTCAAATATAACATTTCTCTCTCTCTTTTGCTGTTGGCTTGTTTAGTCAGGGTCTAAACAGGGTCCACACATTTCCTTTCCTTGAATCTTTACTTCCTTTTTATTGAATTTATTGGGGTATATAGTAACAAAGCTATACAAATCTCAGGTTTCGTATGCCTCTTAAGACTCTATTAAGTTCTATAGGCTTCCTCTCCACATCTTTCTTCCCCCTCTACTGTATTTGCTGAAGAATCTGGATGGTTTGCCTTTGGAATTTTGCACATGTGGATTTTGCTGATCAGATCCCTCGGTGTAGTATAACATATTCTTCTGTCTCCTCTGCATTTTTTTGTTTTTATATTTTATTTATTTACTTTTAGAGAGAGGGGAAGGAAGGGGGAAGGAGAGGGAGGGAAACATCAATGTGGGAGAGAAACATAGATTGGTTGCTTCTTGCACGCCCACAACTGGAGACCTGGCACACAACCCAGGCATGTGTCCTGGCTGGGAATCAAACCTGTGACCTTTTGGTTCACAGGCTGGTGCTTAGTTCACTGAGCCACACCAGCCAGGGCATTTCTCTGCATTTCTAAATAGGTGATTGGATCTAGAAGCTTGACTAGTTGGGTTCCTTTTCTTTTTTTACAAGAATATTTTATGAATGGTGTTGAAAACATCCACTTTAAAAATAAAATTATTAGCCCTGGCTAGTGTGGCTCAGTGGATTGAGCACCGGCCTCTGAACCAAAGGGTCACTGGTTCGATTCCCAGTCAGGGCACGTGTCTGGGTTGTGGGCCAGGCCCTCAGTAGGGGGTTAGTGAGAGGCAACCACACATTGATGTTTCTCTCCCTCTCTTTCTCCCTCCCTTCCCCTCTATCTAAAAATATAAATAAAAATAACAGTTATTAGCCATGTAATTCAAAAAGCTGGGAGCCATACTGCTCTGAAGGGAAGTCTTTGGTTCCAGGCCTGAGCCCTGGATGTAGCCAGAGCACCAATGAACGCTTTGCTGGGCCCTGCGGAGCTGCCCCGGCCGCGTCGCTCTTGGCATCCTCCCTGCTGCTGCTATCACGGCGCTCTGAGAACAGTGACTTAGTGGGGAAAGCTGCCATGGTCAGCCACCACACCCCTACACGAAGACCTGTGTGAGAAAGTTCTTATAAACGGCCAACAAAAAGCTTGTTCAGAGAAACTGGGATGTTTTCCTTATGGACAAAAATAAATCAAGTAACAACTTCTGTCCCTTTTCCCTTGGCCACCCAGGAAACTCGAAGCCATAACTGAGGCACAACTTGGACTGTGACGTAGAATTTCATGGCCTTTTCCCGAGCCTTTTCTCTGGTCTTTGAAGCCTGCCTGGACTTTCTGCCTGATTTTTAGCTAGTGAAGCTATCTCACTGTCACCGTATGTTTAAAGGCTGACTCTAGTCCTTGTGTAAAAGGACAGACGTTTAAAAATTAGTAGCAGAGCAGGATCTGGCCTTCCTGATTTCTAGCTTCAATTCTTTATACAACCCATCCAACAAACACTGTCGGTGCAAGGCACAGCTGGTGAAAACAGGGGCCCTGCCTCGCTGGAGCTCACATCCCAGCGGAAATCAGGACACGGTTCCGGCGAGGAGCAGCCGTGAAAGCACTCTGAAGAACGCGAGGTGCTCGGGTGACGAGAACGACTTTACAGTGTGGACAGGGAAGGCTACATCTGAGCAGAGTTGAAGGATGAGCATGAGCCAGTTTTGAGAAGAGATGAGGGGATCTGGACAGAAGGGAAAACCAGGGTGGGCAGATGAGGCCAGGGTCACAGAGATATCCCTCTGGGGGCAGGGCTGCCCCCCAAGATGAGAGGGAGGTTCCTCCCCTCAACCCATGAATGAAATCTCCCATCTGGAGATCCATACCGGCTATCTATCCCCGGCTGAAGGATGTGAAGGTGCAACCGCTGCTCCTGCCCCAGACACCAGTGCTGGAACACACGTCTGCAGCCTTCTCCATGGGGCCCCAAGCCTGCTGACTCTGGGGCTTACCCACAGACAGGCAGCTCCTGGAGTCCCAGCCTCTGCATCACGTGCCCTGGGTCCTCCTGCTCCAGGGCCAGGGCCACGGGGTGGGAGCCAGGTTTTATTGGGACCAGCACAGCCCCAGAGGAGCCAACCCTCATCTGCACTTGGCACCAGAGAGCGAAGCTGGGAGGTAGGGGGGCAGAGTGTTCGGGCTCAGGATTCGGCTTTGACTGGGTGTTGGGGCATTAATCATCACTAAACACCTTGGCCAAGTCTGAACCAGAAGTGGCCCCGCCTTCTCCAGTTTGTGAAAACGAAGGTGTGGTGGGTACTGATGGGGAGGAAGCCTGCAGGGGCTACTAGAGTACTGAAGGGGGCTTTAACCCAGAGGGCAAAGCTAGGTGGGCTTCCACGCGGAAGGGATGCACAGCTCAGACTGTGAGACCACGAGCCAAGAGGCTTGGGACTTGGTTTTGTCACTGTCAAGTCCTCATTCTCTAAACCAGTGACCAGTCTCCGCCACACAGTAGGTGCTAAGTAACATTTAGTTTTCCTTAAAGATTTTTTTTTATTTATTTCTAGAGAGGGGGCAAGGGAGGGAAAGAGAGGGAAAGAAACATCAATGTGTGATTGCCTTTCGTGCGACCCCAACTGGGGACCCGGCCTGCAACCCAGGCATGTGCCCTGACTGGGAATCAACCGTGACCCCTCTGTTCACAGGCCATGCTCAGTCCACTGAGCCACACCAGCCAGGGCTAAGCAACATTTATTGAATGAAAAACTAAGCCAGGCCTAAGGTGATGTTAATGTAAGAACTTTCTGTCCTGGTTGAGTAGCTTAGTTGGTCTGAGTATCACCCTCATTCGCCAAGGTTGCGGGTTTGGCCTCTGGTCAAGGCACATGCAAGAAGCAACCAATACTCAAGCCATTTGGACACAGTACCTGTGGTTTTTCTTATTGTTCACTGTGGCTTCTGAAATAAGGTCTGCCTTGTGTGAAACTCAGCGTGAAGCCAGAGTGTGTTAGCCCCAACTCTTGTCACTTCACACCTGGTTGACACACCCACCCATGTCTGATGGGTGAGCGCTGGACATCTAGTAGTGGTGACATGAACTACCACCTAAAAAAAAGGCATGCCCTCTCCCTGCATTTGTTTTAGGATTTTTGCAATAAAGTATCTTCTCTAAATGGTTTGAGCTACCCTTCTAAGTCACATTTTCCTACATGAGCTCTCTCCCTCTCTCACTCCCTTCCTCTCATTAAAATCAATTTTTTAAAAAAGGAAGAACTTTCTTAGTACTCAGTAGGGATAGGTAGTGGGCTTCCTATTAGTGGGAGAAACCAAGGAGCCTCTGGTCTGGTCTAGAGGCCTATAGGAGCCTTTCATCCCAGGGCGGTGTGAGGTTAATCAGAATGACCTGAAGTGGGCGATCGGGGCCAAAGACTGCAATCCACATTCACTGAGACTCCTCCCTTAATCACTTCGAACCGCAGACCCCTCTGCGATCCCCAGCCGCGGGGTGCAAGTCCCACCCCCTGCCCCACCCCCAGGAACCCAGACCCGAAGGCTCCGGCCCGCCAGGGGCCTCCCTCGCGCGCAGTTCTGGCTGGAGAAGTCGGGGTTCGGCCCAAGCTGATGCCCCTGCAAGCGTGCTTGGCGTGCTCGGGTTTCCGGGAGGCCAGGCGGGGCCGCGGGGGCCGCGACTGGCGCCCGCTCGTCACCGCCGGAAGTGAGCTCAGTCTGCGTCCTCCCCCTGCGTCCCTGCGGCCAGGGGAGAAGGGACTTGGGCCAGGTTCGCAGTTCCGGACCCCACACCAGCCGTAAACTGGGACAGAGGGAGGCCCTCCGGCACCACACTCCTCCTTCCTTCCAACACTGTCCCCCCTCCCACCCCGCCAGGCGTCCCTTGACCCCGGTTCCTGTGGAGGACGAATGACCTGTCCACTCAACTCCCAGCCCTGGGAGGTTCCCAACCTCAAAGCCCTTTCACCGCAGGTGCCAGGCCCTGTGCTAGGGGGGTTCGCACACGCAGGGTTGATTCCTGGTTTGGGGAGGCAAGAAGAGAAGTGGGGCCGAGAGTGGAGCTGGTAGACACTCCTACTGGGGGCATTCGAGAAGGGGTTGCTCTGGAGCTGGGCTGAGGGCCCTGGAGTTCACCAGGGACAGAAGAGGGTGTGAGGAAGAGGGCACCGGGTGTGGGAACCGCAGGTACGAAACAAAGGTGCAGCAGTGTGCACGAGCGCCGCCTGTTGGAACAGGCGGGGACTTGCGCAGAGCGAAGAGAAGGACGCGCAGAGGGCATTGGCTGGGATGGGAGGGGACTGATGCCAGGCGGCCGACGGAGTTGGGTGCCAGAGAAGGCCTCTGTCCCTGTATGAGTAGGGGAAGAGGGGAGACGGACCACGTGTGAGATGCCAGCCCTAGCTGAGGCACAGCAAGGGCTTGTCAGCTGTTTTGGAGTGGGCAGGAGGACAGAATACTGCATAAATAACTTTTCCGAAGACCCAGCTGGATCCCCCTGCTCCACCTCTCAGGTGCGGGATCCCGGGTCTCCCCCGTCCCGCTCCTCCCAAGATGTCCCCTCCATCCTTTCTCCAGACCTGGGACACGTTTGTCCCGCGAACGAGAAAAGAGGTCCCGCGGAAAGTGACCTCACCGGTCGATCTGACGATGAGTTCCTAACTGGGAAGGTCGTGGTGGGCAGTCACGCCCTAGGCACATAACATTTTATTAAAGGCTGATCTCTGCCTTAAACAGGCCCTGTCCTTGTTTCTGTGCATCCAGATGAACACACCTTTGAACTCAGCCTAACCTCCCTCAGAACACATAATCTCGTTAACGATCCTGTAACCGATCCCCCTCCCTCGGCTTTCTCCCACCTCCTTGTACTCTTCCTTGCTTCCTTAATTTCAAATTCATAAAAGAAGCTGCAAAAACTGTTTTTCTCCAGAGCACTTGAGATCTTGCTCCCTAGCATATGTTAATCAGTTAGGCTCAAATAAACTCATAAAGATTCCCTACAGGCCTGGGCGTTTCTTATGTTAATAGAACTCAGATCAGCTCACCCCTGCAGCCTCCTGGAAGACTTGGGTATAACCATCCTGCCGCAGCGCTGCAGCGCTCGGTGACCTCCGGGAGGGAGCCGACTCACTCCTCCTCCCGCAGCCCAGCTCAGGCCTCCAGGCAAGGGCCCCAGCAGCCCCAGGCCCAGAGTGTGGACACAGATCTCAGCGTGCTGCCACCAAGTGGGGTCAGCCACTCTCCCCCAGCTCAGACCAGTGGTTTTGGAAAAGCTTCGTTTCAGCAGCCCAGAGGAGGGGTTATGTAATACTCCTCTATTAAGAAAAAATATTCCAAATTTGAAAATAAGTCAAAAGGATGACCGCCAATCCCAACTTGGGGATGAGTAAATGGATAAGATGTAAATAGCTGTCAGGTAGAAAAGATGGTTTTAGTATACCTGAAATCAATGTAATTTTATTAACTAATGTCACCCCAATACATTCAATTTAAAAAAAGAAAGACGGTTTTACCACCCCCATATGTAGGTCATTAGCCAATTTTGTAGGTATCTAAGAAATCTTCTAGTAATTTTTTTGGTGCCTTTAAATACTTCTGTGTCTCCAGCTCTCTTTGAACTACCTCCTCCCCACACTGCTACCCTCCTTCAGGGATGAGGTGGGCTTTGACACATAGTCTGTATTAAGGAGAGTCACGCTTCTGGCTTTGTGAATTACATACTGCGACATTCAGGGGACTGTCTCACCAAGATGTCCGGCTGGCCTCAGCTGCCAGCCAGTTCGACTTCGCTGCAGAGTGTGTCTCACGGGTCCCCTGAGACGCCACGTCTCCTCCCTCAGGCTCCCTGGCTCCACCCTGTGATTCTTTTAGTATTATTTATTTAGAAAAACCCAAGTATATGGCTACTTTCTTGTTGTAAAATTTAAACACTACAAAGTCCCTTGTATAAGCACCTCCCATCCTAGGCCTGTCTGAGAGTCAGCTACTGTTACTCTGCAATATTTAATGGGTTATTAGGCAATATATTCTATATATTGCAGTATGCAGAATATATGTGCACATTTATATATGTATATGCACACAGCATATATTAAACAATGTGCTTATATACATTTGTATATACACACCACACACATATACACAACCGATTTGACTTATGTATACATACAGCATACACATATATAGAAATGTATTATTTTAGTGGTTGGGGGACTTTTTTTAGAAGGTATACTGGAGATACTCTTGCACCTTGCTTTTTCTTATTCAAACTAGGGTTGGAGATCTATTTTGGTACATGAGACCTACCTTATTTTTTTAACTACTAACCTAGCAATACAAACCATGAATAACTAGGAATAAATTCGAGAAATGTGTGAGACGCTATGTAGAAAGTTATGAAAGATCTTGCTATTTTATAACATGTTTTAAACAAAAGGTTGCGATATTTAAACCTGTAATATTGATAAATTTCAGAAACAACAATGAAATGTATAAAGCAAAGAGTAAGCACACACCAGGGCAACAGCACTGGCGTTTTTCTGGGCTGCTTCTCTGCCGTTCTGGGCATATTTCTGGATCTCGCTTCGGCGGTTGAGTCAGGAAGTTGGACACGTCTATAAATAGCTGTGACACAGCTTGGGGCCTGCAAAATGCTGTCGCAGAGGCGGCCCCAGACTTTGGAACCTACGTCAGGGAGGCAGTCAGGAGCACGGGGGAGGCTTCCGTGAGGGGGTGGGGCTGTACTCAGCAGGGAAGGATGAGCTGGTGGGTAAATGGGGAAGGACCTTCCAGGAAGGGGACTTGGTCGTGAGGTGGGGTAATCGTTTCTGACAAGGGTGAGCCTGAGGGCCCAGAGAGAGGCGTGGGGCCCAGCTGGGCAGAGGCCCCGTGGTAGTCCTGGCCGGAGCTTAGGGAGAGCCGGGCTAGAACCTGATGGCCATAGCCAGACCAGGGCTCGAGCCCCAGTTCCACTAAACAGGAAGGGTCCGGGCAGCGAACCTCCCACACTGCTTAGAGTGGGGGCCACAGAGGTGCCCCTCTTCACTGCAGAAAGGGAAGGTCTGTACCCCTGAAGGGTCTTTCCAGAGTGTCAAAGCTGGGAGCAAGCGTGGTGCAGGAATCGGAAGTACTTGTTCCACCCCTGCCCCCCTGCAAGGTGGGGCACGCCCAGAGATGGAGCCCCAGAGCTCCCCACTCTCCTCCAGAAATCAGTGGGAACTGGCGGGGAGAGGGATAGGACGACTCTGTTTCTCTCCCATCTCATCAATTGGCCAATGAATGTATTGTGAGTCACTGGACCTTGTTATGACCCAGGGAGCTCCCTATGGAGCTGGTGCCTGTGGGGCAGCTGGGCAGTGTGGGCAGGGGCGCACCTGCCCCCCAGAGGTAGGCAAACCCTTAGCCCACGCAACCTCTCCATTGCCCTGGGAAAGGGAGGTGCAGAGACAGCCAGGCCTGGCTCAAGGTCCCTCAATGAGAAAGTAAAAATAGCTGGTCTAGATTTCTGATTTCCTGCCCCTCGGAGTCAGGCTGAGTCTATGTCTGGTTTTTTTTTTTTTTTTTTTTTTTTTTTTACCTTCAAGAGCTGCGCCCAAATCTCATTAGTACTTGCCAGAGTTGCTGGCTCAGGCATGGCAGCATGGTGTGCAAGGTCAAAAAGGTCCAGGTCCATCAGACCTCCTCAGACCTCACCTGAAACTCCTACCCTCCCCCAAAGGGCCTAAGCGAGAAAGAGCACTTACTGTGTCCACATCGTGTAACTTAAACCACAGAGGCGGGCCGTGCACGCCACATCTCTCCACCTCAGAGAGGCCTTCGCCAGTCACTCATGTGAACTGGTTCGTGTTGCAACACGTAATAAACAGAAACTGCTTGTTACAGTTTTAACAAGTATTTTTTTAAAAGATTTTATTTATTTATTTTTAGAGAGGGAAGGGAGGGATGGAGAGAGAGAGAAACATCAATGTGCGGTTGCTGGGGGCCACAGCCTGCAACCTAGGCATGTGCCCTGACTGGGAATCGAACCTGCGATGCCTAGTTCACAGCCCACGCTCAATCCACTGAGCTACGCCAGCCAGGGTGTTTTAACAAGTATTAAAAATAGCCAACTGTGGGCTACTCATGCTGCAGAATGCTACACCCGGAAAGGACCACAGGGCTTCACAAGAGGTTCCGGGAGGTATTTCAGAGTTATCCACGTACTAGGGTCTTCAGGCCACCAGGAAACTGGAAGCAAAAGGTCTGTGTCAAGATCGAAGCAAAGCAGAACAGGACAGAAGAAATGCAAGGGGATTTTGGCAGTCAGTGGATCAGAGGACAAGGAGAGAGACAGGCCCCAAGAGTCTGGGTGTTGTAGTTCAATGAGAGTTCAGGAAACGGAGGCAGAAGTGGGGGGAAAGGCTAAGCAGGTCTCTGCCCAGCTTAGCCCAACTCAAGGATGAGGGCAGTGTGACCCTGACTCATTTCCAATGCCCTGCCACTGGGGGGCTGCCGGCACGTGGACAGCTTGTGGCTAACAGGAGCCTTCTTTCCGCAGCTTGCTCTGGCTCCTGCCTCATATTTGCAGGGTATGTCTAGTTCTAGTGCTTTTCCATTTTCCTGCTGAGATCTGCTGAGTGCTTCCAGTGTCACTGGGTCCTTCTGGTCCCACCTGTCATTGGGAGACAAAATCACCCATGGGCCGGAGCGGCCAGGAGTTGGGTGTTTTCAACTAGAGAGGCCTACATACTTTATGGCCTCCTTTAGGGCTCTGAAGCATACGCTCCTCTCCTGGGTCTGCTTCCTGGTCACTGAAGGGCAGTGGTCCTGGCCAGGAATCAACATTGTAACAACTTGTTGTCATTTGAGGACCTGCTATACATTGTTTTGCCTTAAATAGTCAATTATCTTCTCAAGACTTTTATATTTCTCCACGTAGTTTTCAGTTCTGGTATTGTTTATTCCTTTTTGTCTATCCACACTTCCGACTTATATAATTTTCCTTCTATCTGAAGACTTCCTTTAACACTTACTGTAGTGTGGGTCTGCTGGAGATATTCTTCAGCATTTGTATGTCTGAAAAAGTCTTTATTTTGCCTTTTTTTTTTAATTTTCTTTTTTGTGGGGGAGAAATATCAATGTGTGGTTGCCTCTCACACCCCTCACTGGGCACCTAACCCGGCCTGCAACCCAGGCACGTGCCCCAACAGGGAATCAAACCAGCGACCCTTTGGTTCGCAGGCCCGAGCTCAATCCACTGAGCCACAGCAGCTAGGGCATTGCCTTTGTTTTTGAAATACATTTTTGCTGTATATAGAATACCAGGCTGGCAACTGTTTTCCTACCAGTACTATGAAGAATCATGGGGGATCAGGTAAAATACTCAGAAGGGTTTTGCCCAAGCAGAAGGCAAAGTTAGCCCTAGGTTGAAATCGCCCTGGTCTGACCAGAGAAGGCTGAAAAGCAAGGTCCCAGAGGGACAAGCTGTTTCCAAATTGCAGACTTGTGTCCCAGAACACTGTCTTCTGTCTGGCGTTGCCTCCAGGGAGAAATAAACTGTTGTCCTTATCTTTAATCCTTTTTGTGTAACTTGCCTTTTTTCTTTGGTTGCTTTTCCCTTCCAGCTGGTGGGATCCAGATCCTACGTGATCTCTGGAAATTCTCCCTTCCAATCCCTTCTTGTGGCTCTTTTCCTGGCTTCAATCTCCGCACACTCATGCACTGATCGGAACTCACCTGCAGACCCAAGGGAGAGTTCTCTCCTTTCTGGTTCTCGGCCCGGTAAGCTCTAGCCCCCTTGGTCTCCTAGCTCCCTCTGCCCGGGTTGCCCCTCACCCATGCTTTGTGCCTTGGAAATTTTTTCTAGATTGTAAGCTGGGAGAATTCCAGGGCTCACCTTGCTTTAAGATTTTATTTATTTAGCCCTGACTGGTGTTGCTCAGTGGATTGAGTGCCAGCCTGTGAACCAAAGGGTCTCCTGTTCGATTCCCAGTCAGGGCACATGCCTGGGCTGTGGGGCAGGACCCCAGTGGAGGGTGTGTAAGAGGCAACTACACATTGATGTTTCTTTCCCTCTCTTTCTCCCTCCCTTCCCTGTCTCTAAAAATACATACATACATACATACATACATATATAAATTTTTTCTGATATATTTTTTAAGATTTTAATTATTTAGTTTTAGAGAGAGGGGAAGGGAAGCAGCAAGTGAGAGAAACATCAATTGGCTGCCTCCTGTACAGGCCCCAACCTGGAACTGGGAGACCCTTACATTCAAAACTAGACAAATTTCAAAGCCCTGGCCTGGTATCCCAGTGGGTTAGAGTGTCATCCTGATACCCCAAGGCTGTGGGTTCGGTCCCTGGTCAGGGCACATACAAGAATCAGCCAATGGGCGCATCAATAAATGAAACAACAAATCGATGTTTCTCCCTGTCTCCTTTCCTTTCTCTCTAAAAAAAAACACAAGAAAACAAAAAACCCTTTAAAATAAAGAATTAATAACTACAATAGGAGTAAGGAGAATTCTAAAGAAACAGCAGGTATAAGGAGCAGCCACCACCCTGAGGGCTCAGGTAGGTCGGTGCCCAAGGAAGAGGCTCCCACAGCAGAGCTGAAGTCCTGACCTTGATGGTTAGGGCGTGGTGCAGGGACATTGCCGCGGTGGCACACTGTCAGAACTTGCTGGGAATCTGTCCTCAGTGTGTGTGTGTGCACGGTGGAGCTGTTCTTGGGGCAGTGTCTCAGCGGGGCTCCATTACCTGCTGCCTGGAGGGGGAAGCGGGAGGCTGCTGGTTCTGGTCGGTGCTGGCAGCTGGGCGCTGCAGGAGCCTGGTGCTAGAGAAGCTGCGGGCACCGCGAGCAAACCAGAAAGGAAAACACCTTCTGTTTTGCAATGTGTCTCTAGCGCCCTCTACTGTCAGGACTTAACATCATGCCTGCTGTCAAAAGAAAACTATTTAAAGGGCCCAGATCCATTTTTGGAGAGCAGACATTGAAGGGTGATTGTGCAGCTGAGAAGCCAGAAATGAGTAACTGGTACAACTTGGCCCAAACATCCACAGAAATTCTACAGTTCAGGCACATTTTGCTCAGGGCAGCAAGTGACAGTTTTTCCCTGGCTTGAGACAAGTAGAAAAATATAAAAACTAATTATGGTAACCAACTCCATCAGGCAGAAATCTCAAACTGAAGTTGGATGGACAAGAAGATTAAAAAGCCAAGTACCACAGGCCAGGTGTGGGAAAATCAGATGCCAGGAAAACAACTCGTCTGAATTCAGTTCTTTTACTGAGTCACAGTGCAAGCAAAAAACATACACAATTTATAATACTGGGTATTTCAAAGAGAAAATTTTGTTATTTTTTAATTTTCCCAATAACTTTATTATTTTTTATTGTTTTCAATTACAGTTGTCCCCATTGCCCCCATTACTCTCCCCTGCCCTACCCGCCCCTCCAAATTAAAAAAATATACATTGAAAAACAAAAATCTTTAATGATCAAAATTTTCTTTCATAATCTCTTACTCCTTTGACTTGGAACCAGAAACCTGACATCTCCTTTTCTGCACCAAGATGTCAATGTCTGGTTTCGTATTTCGGGTTATAATGTGTAGAACTGAATTCGATCTTGGATCCTTTAACTGAGAGTGAAATTTAGTTTTACTCAGTTTCAGGACAGAAAACAGCTGTTCACAGACACAGGTGCTTCCAAACACGGAGGAATCTTTGCACGGCGGTTTCCGTGCCGAGGGCAGCTCCTGCTGAGGTATGTGTAGAATTCCGGTGTTCCGATATCATCGTATTTAGTTTTCAGTACCGAGTTACACTGCAATTCTATAACTTCCGTTTGTAATTATTCACTAACACTATCAGTGTTCATTGAGAAGGGCGAGCTAAACAACGTGAGTTCACATGCATAGTGTTCGAAATCACAGAACCTTTTCCGGAACTTGATCTTCGACTCCACAGTGTTGGGGATGGAGCCTAAGCTGTCGCTTTCATTCCAGAAACCGATTTCAGTGTCGGAAAGTGAGCCAGGTTACTTCCTGCCGAATGAGTTTCCCACAGACTCAGTTTTGCTAGGAAAGAGCAAACTGAATCATACGTTTGTGTAACTACCTGTGAACATCTTTGCAGAGAAATAAATATTCAGAGTTTAGAGGATTTGTAATGTCAACCAAAAAGGCTGGGTGTCTGATTCAGTCTTCATGCGTGAGCTGGGGAAGGCATTTGTGCTTGGATGACATGAACAGATCTATCTCTTTTCTCAATTCAAAAAATCCCCTCCGAGCCATGCCACGGCTGCGCCACCTTGCCTTTGTACAGTGGAGGAGGTTATGGTAGTGCGCGTCTGGTTCCTCAGGCAGAGTGCTGAACTGCCTGTGGCCGGAGCCGTGGCAGAGCGCCAGTCCACCGTGCTCATCACTACATCCATGACCGGTTCCAGTTTTAACTTCCTGGTACCAAACAATTCCTGGTGAGCAATAAATGCAGTGAATGGATTTCAGGTCTGCATCCCTGCAAAACATTCTGACGTTGGATTTAAGCTTTGCAACAAGTCCAGCGTCATCACAGACCACTGCAGGAGCACCTTCTGTGGTCACACTTACTAATTTTGACCAGTCTGTGTTAAACTTTTCTCAACTACAAACCTAAGTCATTTTCTGATGTTGGGTTTGTCATGGGTACTGTGTCCAAAAACTCTTCAGTGACGTCAAAATTCCCATCAACACCACAGGTAAATACACTTAAGTGGCCCGTGCTGTTTGTATATGTGCTCTCACCAGGTGCAATAGAAAAGGTGACGAAGGGCTTCACTTTTTCTCGCACATTCTCCTGTAAGTTTTCAGCCAGATCTTTTACCTGCTGAGCAACAGTGTTTCCAGTCAGACTTGTGTCTGCAAATGCTTTTTTCTGTTCAAGACACATGGTTTCAGCTGCACTCCTCAGTCTTTTATAAACTCCCCATCTGTAAAGGGTTTTGATGCCCGGGGAACTTTTTCACTTATTACAAAACCGCATTTCAAGACAGCATCACTTTTGTTCGCATTCAATGATAAATGGTGTAGGAAGTTTAGACCTTTTCTTAGCTCATTAAGCTTTTCATCACCCATCTTTTCTGTTTATCAGTTAAAATTCTTTGCGGTTTGTCCCCGTAAGTTGTATTCTTCTGACACAAAGTTTGGTTACATGTTAAACACACAGGGTGATTCTTTACTTCCACAAGGAAATACGCTCCCTCCCACTTTTCTTGAAACGTGTGATGCTCTGGATCCATCTCTCATTTTCCCACTTTTGACAGAGACATAGGTGTAAAAAGAGAGCTGACCTTTATTCACTGTAAGGAACAACAGCCCCAGCCCGGTGCTGAACAGCACCGGACGATGGTTCTGGGGCCGGAGCAGCAGCTGTGGAACCGTGCAAAGAAGGCAGCCACAGCGCAGCTGAGGCAGACTGGGGTATGTGGGAACCCAGGCCACTGTCACCAGGTGGCCCCGATTTTTGAAGCAAGCCACCCACTGAATTGTAACACAAAATCAGCTGACTTACAGATGTAAGTTAAATTTAAAAATGTTAGACACTGTGAAGGTCAAATAAATAAGTCCAAGGGTCATGGATTGCACCAGTTTGGGGCCTCTGTAGCCCCGCTCACCTCCTAGCACGTGGCCAGCTACTTCTAGGGTCGTCAGGCTTCTGCCCACAGTGGCCCCGAGTGGCTTCATCTTGTGGGGGAGAACCTGCCAGAAGCACACCTTATCTGCAGTGAGGCCCTCCAGGGAGACCACACGGGCCCAGGGAAGAGAGGGAGAGTCATGAGTGTTCTGTGAAGAAGCCAGAGGAGGACGCGCAAAGGGCGGAGGGGTTAGGGACGCCCAGGGTTTCCTTTCTCTTTATTTTGATTTGGGCAACTGCCTCCAGCCGGTCACTTCAAGAGTGTGCAGCTCCCGGCGCGCACAGAGCTGCATGTCGGCGACTTGAGGACAGAGAAAAGAGTGAGGTCAGCAGCTGGCACAGGCAGGGGGAGGGATGTGGGAATCCAGGACAGTTCCGGGGCTGACGGACCCCTGCGGACGGGGCAGCATCCTCCGGGAATAGTGGGCAGGACGGACTAGAGGCCGCAGGACGGGCACGCGCGGGGCGGGCCAGTCCTTCCTGGAGCCAGCGGTTGGGCCCTGCTTCCCCGTTGCCCCAGGCCCTGCAGCCTTCGGCCCCCCAGGCTTCACGGTTCAGTTCTACCCCGATTTACCTGTGACACTGCCTCGCGCCGCCGGCGCGACCGTGGACAGGGAACCCAGAGGCCACAGAGTGAGGGCGGGAACGCACCCACCAGGGGCGCAAGGAGCCCCTTCCCGAGGCCCCGCCCCGTTCCTCGCCACGCCCCTATGCGCGGGCACCGGCACAGTCCCGGGCCAGCCAGGGCTCCCGGAGGGGCGGTTACAACGGCGACGTCCGTGCTGCGTCCGGTCCTGCGGGACGTGGCAGGTGACCCAGCGCTTCGTCGGGCCCTCGGAGCACAGGTCCCCGGCTGGAACCTGTTTTTTTTTTTTTTTTAAGATTTTATTTATTTATTTTTAGAGAGGGAAGGGAGAGGGAGAGAGAGAGAAACATCAATGTGAGGTTGCTGGGGGACATGGCCTGCAACCTAGGCATGTGCCCTGACTGGGAATCGAACCTGCGATGCCTGGTTCGCAGCCCGCGCTCAATCCACTGAGCTACGTCAGCCAGGGCGAACCTGGTTTTTTCACTGGACGTGGGCGTCTCTGCTTAAGCACAGAAAGGGTGCAGAGCAAGAGGGGAGTTGGCGAAGGGTGTGCAGGGGGCACACGGGGCTGCGGGTGTGGCAGGAGCGGGGGAGCGGGGGACCAGGTGGCCCCAACTACAAGGAGCACTCAGACACCCAGCCCAGCCCGCCTTGCAGCCCCTCCTTCAATGTAGCCCTGAGGCCCAGTCCGGGGTGGGGTGTGGTGTTGGAAAGAGAAATAGAGTGGAGCCTTAAGGCAGAATAGGTGCTGTTGGAGAAAAACCTCTAGGTCTGAATTCCACCTCAGAATTTACCCTCTCTGAGCCTCTGCGAAGTTGGGTGAAAGTAATCACTACCGTGTAAGACTGCAAAAAATACGGATGACTCTCACTTAGCACAGTATTGGGTGCATCTGCACGAGACCCAACCTGGGAAAAGCCTGTCCGAGGAAGAGAGACTTAAAAACAAAAACAAAAACAAAACAAAACAATATATATATATATATATATATTATTGATTGATTTTAGAGAAAGGGAGAGAATCATCAATTTGTTCCACTTACTTATGCATGCATGGGTTGCGTCTTGTATGTGCCCTGACTGGGGGTGGAGCCCACAACCTTGGCTATCAGGACAATGCTCTAACCAACTTAAGTATTTGAAAACTCTCAGTGGTGTCCAACTTTTTGGCGTCTCTGGGTCACACATTCAATACTTTGCAACATATAATCACACACACAAAAAATCTCATAATGTTTTAAGTAAATTTACGATTTTGTGTTGGGCCACATTCACGGCTGTCCTGGGCTGTGTGTGGCCCTCGGGCTGCAGGTTGGACACCCCTGTTTAGATCTTGTCTATAATTGTTCGGACTTCGGAGCCAGACTGAGTTCAAATTCCAGCTTTGTGGTTTGCAGTCTCCATACCTCACTTTTCTTTTTTCTTTCCTTTTCTTTCTTTTTTCTTTTTTTGCACCTTACTTTTCTTGTTTGAGAATGAAAATAACCTACTCATGTGAGATTTAAATACACAGTGGTGGGCAAAAGTAGGTTCACAGTTGTTTGTATGGAAAAAGGCAGGCAGGTTTATGATTATTACGACAGCTTTATAACTCACGAGAATGTGGTTCTCCACTGCGGCTCACAGGTGGACTTTTGTCCACCCCCGTATTTATAAAGCATTTAAAACAGTGTTGGGTGCAAAGTAAGCGACACAAATTATTGTTAATAAAAAGATAAAGCAGAATAATACCATGTTGAGTTTGAGTTTGCGATCCAAACATTTTTTCGGAATTCTTCAAATCATCTCCTCTCTTGGGCCCCACAGATGGGGGAAGCAGACCCCTCAGAGCCCAACCCTGTTTCTAGCCCCATAGCCTGCAGGTCTGGACCCCTGGCAAACTGGACCCATCTCCGCCCCGAAGACCTTGGGCCAGTGCCTGTTGCAGGATGGGTGGAGAGCAGTTCCAGGGGACCCAGGACAACTGTGTCCCTGTTCCAAGGTGACTCTTACCTCAGCTGAGGTCCACGGTGAGATGCTGCTTCCCAGCTGGGTGGAGCCCTGAGGAAAATGTATCTTCTTGTCTCCCCCTCCCAGGCATCCTGGGGACAAGCCACCGAAGTGCTAAGAGGGAGCCAGCAGGCGACAAGGTGCTGGCCCTTCAGCTCCCTGCCCTTTGCTTTCACACTTGACCAGGATCTGAAGCTGACCTCCCGCGAGGAGAGAGGGTTGGAGATGAGTATAGGCTTTAGGGCCTCACAGACCTGGGTTCAAATCCTGCTATGGATAGTAAATGCCTTTAATATGTAAATGATGGTAAAAATTTCAAATTCCAAAACAGAAAGCTGGGATACCACTGCATACCTACTGGGATGGCTATAATAAAAAAAAATAAGTGTGGGTCAGGATATAGAAAAATTGGAACCCTCATATAACATTTGTGGGAATGTAAAATGGTAGGGCAACTGTGGAAAACGTTTTGGTGGTTCCTCAAAAAGTTAAACACAGATCACCTTATGACCAAGCTATTTCACTCCTAGGTATCCACCCAAGAGAACTGGAAAAGTGTTCATACAAAAACTTGCACATAATGTGCATGTCAGTATTTATAATACTCAAAAGGGAGAAATACACCAAGTGCCCATAAACTGGTGAATGGATAAAGGAGAGGAGGTCTGCCCAGACTGGTGTGGCTCGGCTGGTTGGGCGTCGTCCCACAAACTGAAAGGTCGCTGGTTCGATTCCCAATCAGGGTGTGGGTTCAGTCCCTGGTTGGGGTGCGTCTGGAAGGCAACCAATCAGTGTTTCTCCCCCTCTTCCTGTCTCCCTTCCCCTCTCTCTAAAAAAGAAAAAGAAAAAGAAGAAACGGTGGCCTGTCCATATGATGGAAATTAGTCACAAAAAGGCATGAAGCCCTGACACCCACTACGTGGATGACCGCTGAAAACAGGACACGCAGTGAGAGAAGCCAGACAGAAGGGGACAGTTACTGCAGATTCTACTTACGTGAACGATCTAGAATTTAGAATTGGCAAAGTCATGCAGACAGTGGACTAGAAGTTGCCAGAGGCGGGAGGAAGGGGGCATGGGAGTAACTGCTTAGTGGGCACCGTTTCTGTCTGGGGTGATGACTGTACATTTTGCCTGTAATTAATGGCGTGAATTATACACTTAAGTGGTGAGAATGGCAAGTTTTAGCTTATATATGCCCGTGTGTATAGACATACAGACCTCCACAATGCTTTTTTATATTTAGGGAGGAAAAAGCTGTCTATCTCAGCAAAATGTCTCCTGGTCTAATTCTGTCTCTGCCTCTAGTGTGATTTTCTACCTGGAGGCAGGAAAGGCTGGGAGTGAGGTGGGGTCTCGGACTTGAAGGGTCAAAGGGATGGAAAAGAACTGGCTGAGAATGGAGGAAAGGGCCACGTGCTCTGGACACCACGCCCCACCTTACACTCGCACCCCCCGCTCCAGCCCCACTGCCCCCTGCCTCGCCTGGTCCTGCTCATCCTGCCATGGCTTTGTTCTCCGTCTCTTCCCTGTGGCCTGGGTGGTGACCCTTCCAAAGCCTGGGTCTGACCATGTGTCTCTCCTGCTTAAAACCCGTCGGCAGCTCCCGTTGCCTCGGCTTCAGCCGGTTAGTACAGCTGCTCTGGCTTCCGCTGCTTTTCTGCCTTCGCAGTCCTGACTTCCTGAGCCCTGAGGTCCTTAATGTCACACACCACAACCCCTGCTGAACACCTGCATGTGGCCATTAATAAACGATATTCCCAATTTTCTCAACAACTCAGAAAGGCAGGTGTCGTTAACTCCACTTTAGAAATGGAGAAACTGCCCTGGCAGGGTAGCTCAGCTGGTGAGAGCGTCGTCCTGAAATGCCAAGGTTGCAGGTTCGATGCCCTGGTCAGGTCACAAATGAGAATCAACCAATGAATGCATAAGTAAGTGGACAACAAATCTCTCTCTCCCTGCCCCTGCCTCTCCCTCTCGTCAACAGAGGAAAAAGGAAACGGGGAAGCTGAGTCTCACACCGCTAGGTCAGACCTGGAGGAGGCCCATGTCCTCCCTCACCACACGGTGGCTCCTGTCGTTTCTTCCGGGGGTCGTGCCTGAGAACAAGCCTGTCGGGCCCCAGAAGCCAGCGACCCTTCTGAGGACAACAGTCCCACAGTCTCTGCGTGCCCATGTGGCTGCAGCCTTCAGGTAGATGGGTGCCTTGGTGGACATCACGGCCTCACTGCCCAGACACGGGCCACCTGCCGAGGTGACCGCAGATTCCTGCTGCTGCACCCTTTCACCACCCTCAACTGGAAACACTGGTTCTGGTGGATGACGTTTTGTCACCAAAACTGCCAAGGGGCTGAAGGACTGCAGATGGTGATACACCGGCCACCACTTTTGCTTGGGGGGCCCAAGCCAGGGCTCCTCATTCGGGGGTCCCCTCAGCCAAGGCTGACGGGCCTCTCCTCCTCCTCGGTCTCCTGGTCTCCCTCTCTCTACTCTGCAGGCTGCGTTTCCCTCAGGCTTGTCCAGGTTTGGTGTCCCCCACCCCCAAGAGCCCAGCTCCCCCAGAGCACCGTGCAACCCGACAAAATCTGCCAGAACGAGGCACTCTGACTGGGCTCCACGGAGTCATGGGGCCTGAGGCCCATCTGGGGGAGAAGGCTCCGCCTCCCAGGCCGCCTTCCGGGGGCCCCCCCCAGTGCTCCTTGTGAAACATGGGTTGGTTGGGTTTTTTTTTGAGATTTTATTTATTTCTAGAGAGAGGGGAAGTTTGCATAGTTTTGAATGTAAGGGTCTCCCAGTTCTGGGTTGGGACCTGTGCAGGAGGCAGCCAATCGATGTTTCTCTCCCTCCCTCTCTCCTCTCCTTCCCTCCCCTTCTCTCTAAAACTAAATAAAATCTTTAAAAAAAGAACACCAGAAAAGATGTTATTTATTTTTAGAGAGAGGGGAGGGGAGAGAGAAAGGGAGAGAAATATCAATGTGTGGTTGCCTTGCCTCTCACATGCCCCCAACTGGGGACCTGGCCTGCAACCCAGGCGTGTGCGCTGACTGGGAATCGAACTGGTGATGCTTTGGTTTGTAGGCAGGTGCTCAGTCCGCTGAGCCACACCAGCCAGGGTAAAACATGCATCGTTAAAGGAAGACGGGGAGGTGGAAGCACCGAGGGCCTGGGTGGGAGCCTGCTCAAGCTCGCCGCACACTGCTTCTGTCAGTACCAAGCTGGGGATCTCCTGGGATCCCCACTCCAGGTCCCAGATGCCTGGAGAGTGGAGGTTCAGACCCCGCAGGGCCCACCCTGGGCCTTCTTGCCCCCAGTCACTTGCTCTTCCTGCACCATGGCCCCCTGTGGGCCCCTCTGTTTCTGTTCCACACCCAGGGTCACTAGGCACACTGTCTGCCTCCAGCCAGGCCTCCTCCCCTTTGACCTCGTCCACCCAGCCTGGTCCTGGGAGGCAGAGAGGAGGGTGGTGGTAGGTTGATTCCCAGAGCCCTGGATGGAAGAGGACACCTCGATGAGTAAAGCCACCGTAGGCAGGCCCCTCAGCCTTGGTGTTCAAAGCGCCCAGCTGTCTCTTCCTCTCCCCTTCCCACGGGACTGGAAAGATGGGGCTGCTCCCTCGGCTGCCTGTGGCCCTGCGGGAGGGGAGCTGCAGCTGCAGCAACCAGGGCCCTGTAAGGGCTGCAAGTCCCTGCCACTCACCTTGGCTCAGGGGCCCCCAGGGGGTGAGGGGAGAAAGGAGTGAAACAGGAGGGCTCCTGGGAGCGAGGCCCTGGGCACCGCACCCCAACACCTCTGTCCTTGGGGACAATGGTGTCCCTGATGGGGTGGGGAGGAAGAACCTGGAGTGGGAGCTGGAAGGAAGCAGGGACACCACAGGGGCTCGAACCCTGACCCAGCAGTGCTGGGTGTGCCACCACCAGCGCCTTTTGCTTTTTCCTGCTCATCTTCTCACAGATTCAAAGGTGAAAAGCAAAACCTGAACGCGGCCACAAGCCGCGTCCAGTAAAAGAAACACCTGCGGCGGCTCCATGCCCCTCCCCCAGGCTCGCGTCCTCCTACCCTGACACCCCTGCTGAAGGTGCGGCCAGGGGACACATGTCCCCTCAGCCTCACGCCGTGCTCCCTGCCGTGCTGAATGCACATCGTGATCACGGACTCGTGGGTCAGATGCACAAACTGAACCACAAGTTACGGTCCTGCCTGTTCTAACACAGTGACAAGTTTTGTGCGTGTACAGAAATTTCCATACAGACTGGAAGAAACCCGAGAGGCCACCTCTGTGTAGTAAGGCTAGGATGGATGAGGGAAGGGGATTTTACTTTCATCTTGTATCTTTTCCATGGCTTGAACTTTCAACTCTACATAGAGTACTTTTATATTTAAAGGCAAAAATGTTAAGGTTTTCATCAGAACAGGAACTCTGAGAACTAGAGGAAAGTTTGAGCACTCTGGCCTAGCTCGAATGCCAATGGTCCCCCAGGTCTGTGGTGCCCCGCGCCACGTGGGCTTACACGACACTCCCAGCAGCATGGCCTGCAGTCCTCCGAGCTCTCGACCGTCGTCAGTGGTGGGATCCTTGCTGGGAACTGCCTTTACTTGAACATGAAGACGGAAGCATAGTGCCCCACCCCGGCCCCTCTCCTCTCACCCGAGTCTGAGTGCCGGGGAGGACAGGTCTAAGTCACCAGGGCCCAAGGTCCATGAAGCCCATCCTAGACCCTCAGCCAGTACCGGCCCCAGGCCACCCTTCCAGCCCACTGCCCACAGCACCCACTGCTCCCAGCCCAGGCTCTGCCTCCCTGGACCCCCGGCGGGTCTGGAGGGAACACCCCCCATGAACTCTGCAGTCCTCATCCAGGAGTCCTGTCCCCTCGTCTCATGGGAGAGGACCCCTCGGTCCCTCACTCCGTCCTGAGGAGTTCAGAAGGCCTTCCCCAGCAAGGTCCAGGTGAGGAGCTGAGACTCAGAGAACAATGAATTCTGATCAGGGTCACACGGAGCTGTGAACTGAGCCCTTCTACTCCTTCCCAGGGATGAGTGTGAGCAGAGTCAGCCCACTTTACACACACACGGTCACTCATGCACACTCGGTCTGTGGGCTGCCAGGCGGGTTCAGACCCAGACCTGCAGGCCGGCCGCCAAACCCCTCGCCCAGCTCCCTCCCATCCCTGCCCCCCCTCCTGGCCCACTTCCCCTAGCAGCCTCCCTCCAGCCTCCCCCACACACACCACAGAGGCAGGCACTTACTGATCGCAGCAGGAGAGAGGAACCATGGAAGTCATCTAAGTCCCAACCTGACGGTGAGTAACCAAGCTCTGGCCTTAAAAGGCCTCAGAACTGTGGTAGTCACAACATACTCTGTAAGATGAGCAAAGAGTTAATGTAACACGTTAGTGACCAGAACTTGGGGCTTGCGCTGCTGCAGGACCCCAGACAGTGAGCTACAGAGGGGTGCATGCCGCTGGCTGAAAGGGCGAACATTACTGAACAGAACAGCTTCAAGGACCCGCTCTGCACTTGGTCCGTGAGCAAAAACAACGACAAGTTGGATCCGCAGGGTGGTGGGGAAAAGGGCAGCGTACCTACCCACCCTCAGGACCACTGGGCTGTGCGAGGCGGTGAGCAGACCAGAGCCACCGCCCCTCGCTTCTAGCCAGCTGGAAACGCAAATCGGAAGTAGCCTTGAGTATGAAGGGGGATTCGATCAAAGCAGTTTGTGACAGTGTGGCCTGTAATCACGGACAGCGGAACCAGCCCCGAAGTGGCCCTGGCAGGCTCGCACACCGGAACGCCCGGGGGCCTCACCCAGACGGAAGGCTTGTTTCAGCCTGGGAAGTGGTGCCCGTAACACAGCCTGTAGTGGGAAAGGCCAGTAACTCCCAATCGTAACCAGGAAAACGAAAGCATGTTTGAACAGAAAGCAGGAGAGAGATGGAAAATAGCTTCAAACCTCGACAGTTCACAATACCCCTGCCCTCCACGGGTACTGCAGTCAAATGCAGACAGGAGGCCGGCCAGGCTGGGGTGGGGCGCAGGTGCAGGTCTGGCCTGTGGGCATCGGACAGTGAACTCCAAGCAGAAGGCCCTCCACAGAGGACACTGGTGTGTGCTGCTGGGAATCTCCGGGTTCCAGAAACACTGCAGCAGAACGCATGGCACAGAACTGTGGGCTGCCTCGTGGAGCGGAGAGAACCAGAAGAGGTGGCAGCACACGATCCTGCCTCTCAGCGTTCAGGATATGGTGGGTCTGCATGGAACCAACCACCGCCCGGAGGGAGGGACCGACCCAGAGGGTGGAACACAGTGACAAGACTCCTGCAACCACCGGGGACAGCGAGAAAAGTGCCACACCTGAAGCAACGGAGAAAGGGGGCTGCACGTTCAAAAAGCAGAAGTTGTACAGGTCGCTCGCTCAGGTAAGCAACCATTCAGCAAATCAGAAACTGATTACAATAGTAGAAAACGGCCCCAACTCACACTCCTCCTGGGTCCAGCCAGCCCCCTTCTCCGCTCAGAGGCTTGGCCCAGGCCCTCCTCTCAGCTGGAGATGCTCTTCTGACAGCCTCCCCCGCCTGCCCGCGTGGGAGACCAAAGCCCCTCCTCTGCGGAAGGCTGGCTGCTTCACTCTCAGGCTGCACTTCTCTTTTGTGGCTGTCACCGTCACTGCACTGGTTCGTTTGTGCCATTTCCATCCGAGGCCTGTCCCCCACGAGGACGGGGGAACCGTGAAGGCAGGGCCAGTCATCCAGTTTGCCCGTGTCCCTGGGGGCCAGCACAGTGTCTGGCCATGGAGGAAGCTGTTGGAGGGACCATTAGAAAGCGGAGCTGTGGAACGAGGCACCGGCAGCTCTGCTTCCCGTCGCCCAGTGCTAGGCACTGGCCAGCAGCAGGAACCCGCACAGGGGCTCCACACCTGGGCAGCTGAGGGCCCTGCCCGCAGTCACGGGTGGGGATTGCCTGGTGGGGCCTCACACCACAGCCCCTCTCACTATGCTGCACCCTCTTTTTTCACTGTTAAAAGTATGCAAGTTTGAACATAAATGAAGTAAGACTAGGAAAAAAAAGTAACAAAACAAAATCCAAGGAAAGCAGAATAATGAAATAAACATAGAAATTAATAAATTACAAAATGAAAGCAGAACTGCTTATTTTATCTAAAGCTGTTTCTTTGAAAAGGCCAATGAAACGAATTTCTTGAATTTCTATTCAAGATAAAGAAAAACTAGCCCTGGCTGGTGTGGCTCAGTGGATTGAGCATGGGCCCACAAACCAGAAGGTCGCCGGTTTGATTCCCATCAGGACACATGCCTGGGGCCTGGGGCCAGGTCCCCAGTAGGAGACATGGGAGAGGCAACCACACATTGATGTGTCTCTTCCTCTTTCTCTTTCCCTTCCCTGTCTCTAAAAATAAATAAATAAAATCTTCAGAAAAAAGAAAAACTAGGAATAAGAACAAAGTGAGAAAACTCCTCATGAAGAGAACATTAAAAAGTAACTGTGAGGAACTGGAGAAACGCTGACTGCCATCAGAAGAACCTGACAAGGTTTTCGAAGCACCACAGGCCCTCCGTAAAGAAGTGGCAGCACCCCCGACCCCAGTGCTGTCCATCTGTGCCTCTGGTTCAGTGCCCCTCTCCCAATAGCGACTGGGCAGCTGTGCCCTCACTCACTCACTCTCAGCACCCACAACCACATGACCACACCTCGGATTCGCACAGACCAAGGACTAGATTCTAACACTACTTCTCCCATTTTATCACTGAAGATGCTGGCTTCAAGAATTTAAGAAATTTGGCCAAAGTCACATGCTATTAGGTGACAAAGCAGGGAACAGAGACCAGCCTGTCAAAGCCGTGCTCTGAGACACCCTTTCCCAACACTCTGTCACCGAACCTGTCTGACAAGGCCCTGTAGTCAGTTCGGACCTTCTGACTCATTTCTGTGCCAACAAAATGCAGCCCCAGGCCAGGGAATGGTTTGTTCCAGAAATCACAGGAGAGCATACTACTCCATTGATATTAATGAAAAGTTAATATTCCATTATTACAATTAACCATTAGAAGATGAAAGGAGAAAAACCTGAGGCTCATCTCAAAGGAGGTAGAAAAGGCACTTTAATAATCCATCACCGGACCCTTTTGTAGTCCATGGGCTTGATGGTTGTGTGTTCACGATCTTGCGACATGTGCCTCCCACAAACCTTGTTACGACATCGGCACATTACCCATCTGACATGAACTCTGAAAAAAATAAACAAATAAATAAATCCAATACCTATTACCGAGGAAAAGACCACACACTTCCAAGCCACCCAGACCCAGCACGGCAACCGACCGACAGCACCGGGGAGGCGTGCCGGGCGGCACACTTGTCCACTCCACGTTTAAGGGTCACTCCTTCCTCGGCCTCCAGACACTCGCGGTCTCATTAGGGACACCTCCCAAACTTTAATCATCACATGACACTCAGATTTTTTTTCTTTTGCCACATCTGAGTAGAGCGGTCCTTTTTTTGCCCCTCTTAAATCAATTTTAAAATGTTAACTTACTCTGTCAAGAAAGTGGAATCTCAAACTACCGAACGGGAGAACACATCTGCAAACCATAAACCCGCTGAGCGTCTAGTGTCCGGAGTGCACGACGAGCTCCCAGGCTCAGCACTGAGGAGACGAACCCCAGTCTGAAAGTGGCCAGAGGGTCAGCACACTTTTCCGCGGACACACACCTGGCCAGCGAGCGCATGAAAAGGTGCCTGACAGCATCGTCACGGAGAAATGCGAACCAGGATCACGTGCAACACCACTTCTCATGCCCATTACATGTACTTTTCGTTTTTGTTACTCGTTTTTCTCGTGCCCATTACGATGGCTGCCACAAGAAGTGAGGTGAGCATGAGGTCGGCGAGACTGGGGAAACCGGAACCGTCCAAGTCACCGGCAGGAAGGTAGGGCGGCGCAGCGGCCCTGGGAAGGAGCGGCAGTTCCTCGGACACTCAGAGTTAGTGTGTGGGCCAGCGATCCCTCTCCCTGGTGTTCACCAGAGACCATTTAAAACTTACGTTCACACAAAAATCTGCCCCCAAATATTCACAGAAGCATTATTTATAATAGCAAAAGAAGTGCAAACCACCCAGATGTCCCACTCATGCACGGATAAGCTGACTGCGGTGTGCGCTGTGACACGGACGAGCTTTGTGAACGAGACACCGAGGGCGGCGAGATGGGCACAGAAGGGCAGGTGCGTGATCTCATTACACGAGACACGGAGAACAGGCAACTTCACGGAGGCGAAGCATACGAAGGTCACCAGGGGCCGGGGGAGGGCGGGGTGGAAGTCACTGTTTCCTGGGCTCGGAGCTCGGTCTGGGATGATGACAAAGTTCCGGGAATGAGTGCTGGTGGTGGCCGCACAACACAACGAAATACTAAAACCACAAAAATGCACACTTCACAGGCAGGGATTTTTTGGTATGTGAATATTTCAGTTTTAGAATAGGAAAGGTAAATTTATTTTAAAAGGTAACTTTATATTACCACCATACATGGAAAAACTGGAGATTTTTCAAACACATCTTGAAAAGACAATCACCCTCTTCAGCGAGTCCATGCAGGCTGGTGGGGGCCTCCTGGCGCCCTGCCCGGCCCTCCGCCTCCATCTGCTGACAGATCCCAGGAGCGGGGCAGGTGGGACCAAGCCCACGATGCTCACTTTAACCCTCATCCCACTTCCTGGTAAATAATACGATTATACTTTCGTACATACGGGGAAACTGAGGCAAAAAGCTGGTCACAGTAAGAGACGGGTCCAGCATGGGAGCAGGGTGACGGGACCTGAAAGCCTGCACTTTTAGCCAAGAGGTGATACTGCCTCCTGCTGGCCCTAATGAGGAAGTTCAGCACCATTTACCCCCCACACACCTTGCCATGCTCTACCGCCACCTGAAATTCTGATGGAAGAACACATCGACCATAATGCAGAGCAACAGTTCTGAGAACAAACATCACCAGCATGTACAACTTGTCTTACAGAAGTCCAGAATTCCGGAGTCTAAATTTCCCGGGGAAAACCATCCTATCTTGAATGAACAGGGAGGCCAGTTTATAATAAATGGGAAGTCTCAGTATTGTAATACATGTATAGCTGTAATGCAATTCCAAAAAAAAAAATCCAAATACTTTTATTATAAAACTAAAATAATTAAAACATTGGGTAGGCCCAAAGAAAGACAGATCAGTAGAACAGACTAGAAAGCTCAGAGACAGAACTTCATAATTCTATTAAAGCATTTAGTCCATAATTAAGTAGTGGCATTTCGAACTGATAGAGAAAGAATCACTCGGTATGCGGCCTTCGGAAACTCGTTAGCCATTTTGAAAGGACTCAGTTAGATTCTTACCTCACACTGCACAGCAAAGTAACTTCCAGGTGGATCATGGAGTTAAATGTCAGAAATGGAAACCACGAGGGAACCTGAGGAACACGTGGCATTAACACCAAAGTGGGAAACCATTTTAAGAGAACAGATTTGATGACAAAACTTAAAACCGTCAGCAAAACCCAACAAGAAAACACAGAAGGCAAACCACAGACCTGGGAACTGCTGTGATGCACACGGTAAAGTCCTCAAGGAGCCCCGGGAAGTGGGAGCCCAGTGAGGCGCAGAGGAGGCGTGCCTACCGCTGACACACACGCACAGTGAGCGTTTGGCCTCGCAGAATCAAAAAGTGCACATTGAAACACTGAAGTGCTGCTTCTGCCGTCTAATCGGCAAAGATAAGAACAGAAACGGCGGCGAGAGCGAGGCTGTGGGAGCCGCTGCTGTAGGCGGGCTGGGAGGACTGACTGTGCCTCCTTAAGGAGCCAGCACTGTCGCTGCAAGAGATCCCCCTGAGGAAATACACGCATGCACAGCAATGTCTCATGTCCACAGTGAATCAGAAAAAACCACCATCAGTAAACAGCGTCTGACCGGAACCAGGCCCAGGCCCCCCTGACTAGTGCTCGGAAGAGCGAAGTTACTGGAATAAAGGCTCGGTGCTCTCGCTTCCAGGCCCCCTCAGTGCAACCTCTACTGCGGCACACGATGAGCCCAGTAAAGCGGGGGTGGGCTGACCCTGATGCAGCCCCCTAACCAGAAGGGCAGCAGTGAGGGGACAAGCGAGGCTCACCTCACTGTGTCCCGGGAAGGAGTGACGGCACATTTACGACGGAGGCCTGGACACCTGGAGAAACCGCACGTTCTGGCCTGTTCTGGCACGTTCAGGAAAGCTTGCAATATGTTTCATCAACAGTCCAGCTGTTGTGGACGGGAGAAAAAGACGGTTCAGATGGCTGAGCATGGGGTCAGCTGCCAGTCACCAGAACTGGGTTCTGCTTACACAGCCAGGTACACAGAACTTCCCCACAACAGGGGTCAGCCACATAGGGGCAGAGGTTCCCAACGCAGACCCTCCCGAACTCTCCTTCTGGAACGTGACCTCCTAGGGTGGCCCCAGTGCATTCCCCGAGCTGGATAAACACACTGACATTTTCGCCAGGATAGTGCGTTCACTGGCACTTCATCAGACAGGCCGCTGGGCTGGACGCTGCCGGTTTGACAGCGACAAGCAACCCTTAGGCACAGTAAAACCACGCAAGTTTTCTCTGACGCAGCAGTTACCTGGACGGGCGCAGGGGGGCCAGGAGGCGGGTGAGGATGCCCAGACACTATAAAGGACCGACCAAGATCTCTGACCACAACTTCCCATAAAACAGAAAGCCCAGTCAAACACATGTGAGTGGGTGGAAAGACATACCTTATCTTGCATGAAGACATCACAAGGCAGGATGAGTAAACTCGGGCAGAGTCAGGACAACACTGGGAAAGCAGAGCAGGGAGCCGGGGCTCTGTGTGCGTGCACTGAGGCACAGAGCCGCAGTACTTAAAGCCGGAGCAGCCCGTGAAAGATCAGCAGTAACAGAGGCATTAATCGGGGACAGCGCAGGGTCACCGGGCTGTCTCTGTCACTTAGCAAACCAAATTAAGTCCAGAGAGATCCAGGATCCAAATAAAAATAAAACCAGGACGAAACATGGGTTTAACAAAAATAATCTTTTTTTTTGAGGTTCACAGGAAAAGATAGTTTTTTTTTTTTTAACAAAAATAATCTTGAGCTGGATTAGCGTTTCTTAACTACTCGTAAAATCCCGAAGCCATAACACATTCGTGTGTATTTGTATATTTAAAACTCTGAACCTCAAAATTTTTAGCATAAAATTTAAAGATGGATGACAAACAGGAAAGCATTTGACGGGGCTAACTTAACATATAAAGAGCTCTTGAAACTCAGTGAGTATGCCACCCAATAGAAATGCGAACTAAAACTACAGCGAAATGTATTTTCACTTCTCACGCTGACAAATCATTGAGTTCAGGAACACGGTGCTGGTGAAGGTGCAGAGCAAGGTCGGCTGGAACGACCTCCCTGGAGCGCCGTAGGCTGGCGGTGCCCGTCGTATTAGAGGAGCACAGACTACAAATCCCCTGAAAGCACCCCCCCCCCTGTGGATATAGCTGCCCCTGTGCATCAGAACACACGCAAATATGCAGTGGAACCTCAGATACAGTAAAAATGGCTGGGCACAACCTGACTGTTCCCCAAAAGAGGAATGGATCCTGTAGACATGGACGACAGCACAAACGTTAAAAAGCCCAGGGTCACCCATAAACACAGATGCAGCGCGCAGCTAGATGCACTGTCGGCAGAACAATCCAAAGCGCCAGGCAGGGTAGGCGGCAGACCAGGACCACTGTGGTTAACGTGTACACAATTCTAAAAATAGCAATAAATATACATGGGCAGGGAGGCTCAGAGAAAGATGCCACTGTACCTCCTACGGGGCTTCAATTTAACGTGCATGTGTTACTTTGAGTATTTTCTACACCTTAAAGTTACATACACTGAAAGAAAATCAGCAGAGCCTTTGCCCTTGGGGTCAGCATGGGCAGAGGCAGGACCCTGCTTTGACACACACACGGAGGGCCACAGCCGTCACAACGCAGGAGTAAGTGCAACAGTGGACGGACCACCGAGGCTGAGGGCAGACACTGGGGGCAGACGCTGGGTCCTGCGGCTCCTGACGCTGGGCTCCCGGATGCTAGGAGGCAGCCAGGGGTGCGCAGAGCAGAGGACGGGCGGGGGAGCAGCCCCCACCCAGATTTGGTGGTGCCCACTTGGGACTAGAAATGCTCAGACAGGTACCAGGTGAGAAGATGTCGATGGACCAAACACCAGACATGATTGAATGCCACACCTTGCGAATGTCATAACTGCTTTCCTAGGATAGTTTGGTTTTTTCAACTTAGTAGAAAGAATAGCAGGAAGTAGCTCTGAGGCTTGTTTTGTGCCAAGTCAGACATCAGCTTATGCCAGATTTTGGTATGAACAAGTAGTTTCAGCACCCGAACATCTTAACTGAGCCCTGTGGCACACTAGAAGGCCAGCGTTATTGTACTTCGGCAGCGGGAACTCTCAACCCACCGCGGGAGACTCGGAGCCCCAGACCTCACCAGAGCAGGCGTGAATGCTGGCAGCCTCCCACTCCTCCCCTAGCCATCCCACTCACGTGGGGTTTCACGACGGTGGGGACGCAGCCTGAGACCGGAGTCCTTAGGTGACACCCTGCTGTGCCAACGCCCCGGGGCGCGCTCACACCCACCGGGGACCTGCACTCTAGCTCCTCGCTCCTCGGCTATGAGCCTGCGCAGCGCGCTGCCTACTGAATCCTGTCGGCAACTGTGACACAGTGGTCAAGTACGTGTGCAGTTAAACACAGAAGAGGTAAGTAAAAATATGCTACGGGAGGTAAAAAAGCGCACCAGGACGGAGCCTGCAGGACTGGAAGCTGTTCTGGGTGTCAGTGAGCGCGGGTGAGTGGATGTGGGGGCCCAGGGCATGACTGTGCACCGCTGTAGACTTCACAGGCACTACAGGACCCACTGCAGTTATGAGACAGGAGACTAAAAGTACAGAAAACAGGATGCAATCAAGAAACAGGGCACACACAGGGTGTGAGAGGCCGCCGCAGGTTAACACAGCATGCTGTTTCAGAGCAAACCTTTTTCCCCTGACTGGTATTGGAGAGTTAAAGGGGGAGAGAGAAACAGCCTGATTGGCTGACCAGGGACCAGGGATCCCATGTGTCCGGACTGGGGGTCACATGCATTTGCACCAGGACCAGGGGTCAAACCCACAACCTAGGTATGTGCCCTGCAAGGAACCGAACCCACAACCCTTTGATTACAGGATGATGTTCTGGGCCATGGCAAACTTTTTTACTTAGCAAATAGAAAGAGTACACTCTAAGGTAACGACAAAAGTATAGTACTGTATACCAACACATGCTAGATTAAATATTACGGAGCCAGGAAAATAATAAAGTAGTTGCCAAATAGTACATATTGTATAATTCCATTTTAGAGCAGATAATAGTAGGATACATTTTAGAAACATTCGTGGAGGAAAGATATCTGAAGGGGCATAAACTGTCATCAGTAGTTACCTTGGGAGAGGAAGCATAGAGAAACTTATCTGCTACATTGTGTCTTTCTGTAGTGTTTCAGTTTTAAATACAAGACCAGTGATTACACAGGGATTAAACTCTGCCCCATCGTCCCCACAGCCCCATCCACTCAACAGTACATGACACAGCGCATCAGCCACGGCCTTACCTAAATCTGCAAACATGGTCCCTTCAGAGAGACCCTGCAACGCAGAGATACGAGGAGAACAAAGCCAGTGTGACACAGACGCCGAGTTTAGGTTGGGTGTCCTCAGCAGCCTCGTATGAGTAATTTAAAACATACTTCAAGAAAATCATAATGTGTCTTGGACCCTACGTCTCCGATCAGCATTAAACCCACAAATGTTAAGCTCACAGATGCCAAGAATCCATCACACCCACTGAAGTCTCAGCGAGTCACTGAAAACAGGACGAATCAAAGGCAGCAACTGGCAGACAGTGGAGCGTCTGCTGTACCAGGTGCTGGCGAGGGTGTCGCAGACAGACACGCTCTCACTCAGGTATGCAAATCTGTCACTCTGCTGGAGGGCAACAGGGCAGAATGTGCAGAATGTCCCCCACGTCCGGTGACCCAGCAATCCCCGTCCTTGGTACCGGCCCTGGGAAACGCCCGCGCCCAGGCACCAGCGGGCATGGGTGACAGCGGTCGCAGGGAACTGTGTGAAAGATGGAAAGGCCCGCCCGTGCCACGACAGCTAGGGAACTCACAGTGCGTTTACGCCAAGAAAGGCTGCGCGGCAGATCTCGTGACCTCCCTGTTGCTAAATGAAAACGAGTCAGGTGTGCACCATACACAACAGCATTCCCCCCACTTACATAGGAGAAGGACACAGTACCTTTCAGCTGTGGGTGTAGACGACCAGGAAAAGGTTGGGCAGCAAACAGCTGACGGGTAACAACGTCACTGCTGGAGTGGGGGCTGGGTAGCGCCGACCTCGCTGGTCAAGTTCTGATTCTGTGTGGGGAGACAGCGTCCACCTATCACCTGTATATTGTACTTGACAGCATCAGAGAAGCAACGGGCAAGGGAATGAAGTCAAGGGTACAGTCACCACCAGCCAGCACCCGAACGCACTACACGCAGGGCAAGGGATGCATCTCACATCAAGTGAGAAAAAGTCCAGAAGATTATGTATGACATAATGCCTTTTCTTTTTTTATAATACCTTTTATATAACATCGTAAACAACTAAAATTAGAACACATACTTTACAAAACCCAGGGAGTTAAGAATGTTTTTCTAAGCCAGGTGAAAAGCAAGCAGGTAAAAGCGGCCCAGCATTCAGGACGGTGCTGGCCTGGGCCCGGAGGGAGGCCGGGAGGGAGGCAGCGGAGTTGACTGTCTGAGCCCTAGTTTTCATACCGAATGTTAGGCTCAGAAACACTTACAGCATCACCAACATCAAGGGACCAAAGGAATGAGAGCCGTGTTAGGTCACAGACCAAAGTTACCCCAGTTCTGCGGACTCGAGTCCAACATGGACAGAACACTCTTGCCTTTGGAAGTGGGTCACAGCTTTAACTTTAGAGTTTAAAACATAATGAACAGTGAGAGTCATTGAAATTCATTGCATTTGATTAGAAACAACAAAAACCAGAGACAAAAGATTCCCCCGAATGCTTAAGGCAGATAATGGTAAGAGGCTAATATTGGCAGGCCTGGAGGAAGAGAGCAAAGACAGCAATTACTCAGTAAAACTCTGGTATTCCGACTTTGAGTACAATCAGTTTAGATCCCCTCCCAGGTCAGATCCCTAACTCCTTAAATGAAGGAGTATTTATCGTAACTGCGGTAGAACACACGTAAGCTACTGAAGAAAAAGTAATCAAACTCCAACAGACTTATTGTTATTATCAGACTATTTTTTTACAAGTTCTTGTATAATAGATACCTTTTGCTCCAGCAATAAAAAGAGAATAAGTTTGACAATCTCATTGGCAAATGCTTACCTTCCCAAGTATATCAAAAAAATTCATGATCACTATAAAAATCGATATGGAAATTTCATATGGTGAGTGGTCAAAGAGGAAAAATGCAGATTGTAAATCAAGTGGTAAAACTGTCAGACTAGCCAGGAATTACAGAAATACAAATCATGATTACTCAAGTATTTTAAAAAGCAGCAACAAACACTCCCGACATTGAATGTGGCCATCATTGCTTGGACAGGACACCAAAAGCCCAGGTAACAAAGGTGAAAACAGGTAAATTGAACCACATGCAAATTGAAAATGTGCAGGCACCAAAGCACACCACCCACAGAGTGAAAAGCGAACCTACAGAACAGAGGAAACATTTGTGAACCATGTGTCTGAGAAGGGGGTAACACCCAGAATATGCCAAGGGCTCCTACAGACCAACAAGCATACCGGTAACTCGATTTGAAACGTGGCCGAAGGCCTTGAAGACACTTCTCCAAGGTGATACATGAATGGCCAACAAGCACAGGAAAAAGCGCTTAGCGTCACCAGTCACCAGGGAACAGCACACCAAAACCACGCTGAGGTACCACCTCACACCCTTAGGGTGCTGCTACTTAACAAAGCAGGAGAAAACGAGCATCAGCGAGGGTGTGGAGAACTGCAGTCGGACTCAAGCAAACGGCTGGGAGCGTAAAATGGCGCAGCTGCCACGGAAAACAGTGTGGCAGTTCCTCAGAAAGTGGAAATAAAAATGCCTTCCGACCCAGCGTGCTACTCCGGGTGCACGTCCACAGGACCTGACAGCAGAGTCCCAGCAAGGCGTCTGTGCAGCCACGCCCACAGCAGCACTGCTCACAGGAACCGAAAGGTGGGAGCACGCCACGGGTTCGATCGTGAATGAAGGACACAGGGCACATGCACACAATGGAACATGGCTCAGGCCTGGGGTAAAGGAAGAAATTCCCGACACAGGCTACAACACAGATGAACCCAGGAGAACGTTATGCTGAGTAAATAAGCCAGTTGCAAAGGGACAAACGCTGCATGATTCCACTTAACACAAGGTACTTACTTAGTCAGTCTCAGAGAAAAAAGTCGAATGGCGGGTGCCAGAGACTGGGGTGGGGGGCGCGAAGGGTACGGGGAGTTTAATGGGTACAGAGTTACAGAGTTTCAGTTTTACCAGGCAAGAGAGTACTGGCGCTTGGTTATATTCATAACAATGTAAACACACGGCACCGCTGAATTGTACACTTGAAATGCTTCATTTAGTAAATTTTATGTTATCTTTTACCCCGAACTTTTTAGAAACTAGCAAAGAACCTGATGTTAGCAACTGTGTCGGGAAATGGATACACTCACAAGAGGAAGTGCGAGCTTTCTGCAGAGCTGTAAAGCCACGCACACACACTGGCCAGGCAGTGCGCCCTGGGGACGCACGTGCACGCCGACGGACAGAGACACCTCGGGTCTGAGGGCCAAGACGCTGCTCACAGCTTACACCCGACCGAGCCTCGTGCGCAGGCACAGGGGTGGAGTGGCACAGTCACCCACTCACGGTCTAGACTCACGGAGCCCTTCAGTGAGGTTATGCTTCCCACAGAAAAATACTCAGAACATCCACGGACCTCTAGAAGCCCACCCATGGAATTCCTGTGTAAGAATTAACCACCTGGAGAAAAGGCACTTCCAATGCGTTTGTGGACCCTGCTGCTACAGGGAAATGTGAATAGAAGCGAAACTAAATATCAAACCAGAAGAGACTGAAATATGCACACTGAGCAGCACCACTGCATAGAGGCCCGGAGCGGCAGGCAGGCGACGGGGCTCGGGGAGAGGGACCTGAATGGAGGCCGCTAGGTCTGCGGCTGGTCATCAGCAGCCGGTGCATTCACAAGCCCCGCTTCACAGACCAGAAAAATAGGTTCGGTGAAGTCACAGGTCACAAAGCTGCCAAATGGCCGAGTTAGGAATAGAACCAGTTTCTGTACGCACCTGTTTTCGATGCCTCCCCATCCCTGTCCAAACCAATCAGGATGGGACTAGGAAGTCACATAAGAGAAACAAGCAGGATCCCATTAAGAGACAACACCCACCTGCCTGGAGCCCTTCTTCAGGGAACTGTTCCACTGTGACAACCCTCAGGGCTGACAGGACTCTGCCACTCCGTCATCCAGACACAGGGAAGCAGAACCGGGAGGGGGCAAGCTGCAGGTGCTCTGAGCGGGTTCAGGCCTGCCCTCCCCAACACATAAACAGACTTCACAATAAACCCCAGTTGGAGTAGACGTTTAAAAATTTAAAAAGTAAAACCATGAGTGCCACAAAAACTATAGATTAATATCTATATATTCTCAGAATGGAAGAAACCTAAGCATAACACCAAGTGCAGAAATCACAAAGAATGACAAAATAACCTCAGAAAAACCGTAATTTTTGTGTGTCTGAAACACAAAATAAATGACAATCTACAAACTAGGAAAAATATTTGCATCAATATAACAGAATTATTCGTATCCTTAATAATTGATTGCTTTTACTGAACGATCAATTAAAAAACGAGCAATGAGGACATGGAAAGTCTCACACACACACACAGACACACACAGGACTGCGGACTGACACACCCATCAGCACGCAGGCGTCAGGTCGCGCTGGCAGCCGAGTGAGCACAGCCTCCCTCCTGCAGCCTGGACCCAGACGGCCCAGGATTTTAATGTAACACCTGTCCTGTGGAAAAGGGGAGCCAGGTGCACCGCACTGGTGAGACGGCTAATCTAGAAAACCCCTCCCTGGATGGCGTGTTACCAACGTGAATCTAAAGTCCAGCACAGGCATTTCCCGGGCAGGAACGCATTCCTGTCACTGAAGGAAATGACAGCGAATGTGACCAAGTCTGAGCTGCAGGAAAAGTCACCTCGGCATAACTTCCTAAGAGAAAGAACAGCTCGGAAATGCCACCCACATTGTCTGAACAGGGTTCTTTAAACTGGTACAGCCACACACTGGAACATTACATCCCCGCCACAACAGATGCTTCGGAATGACAAGATGTCCCCTGTTTATTAAATGCAGGGGTTGCAGAATAGAATTCAGAGTATAATCCCATTTTTTTTAAAATAAAAATGAATATATCCTATGCATAGGAAACACTCTAGAAGCAACTATGTCAATGACGATTTAATGGAAGCTACTGAGGCTTTTCCATTTCCTTATTTGTAACCCTTACGAGAAACCCATTTTACATCTGAAACCCAACGGTTACTTGAAGAGAGTGAGGGTGGTGCAGAGCTGAGGGCTGTGGAGAGCGGGGCCCCCAGCAGGCGGACAGCAGGCAACGTCCTGCCCTGAGGGCAGCAGGGTGGTGGAGCAGGTGCCCTCACCGGGCGGAAGGTCAAGGCCACGCTTCCAGGACACACAATGTCCTCACACCTTTATTTTTGGTGAGTGTGCTGCCTTCCTCTGGCCATCCCCAGGCGGCATCAGCGTACTTCTGTGCATTAAATACGAACACTTAAAGCATGCCAGAGACCTCCGTAAGCCTGTTCTGGCATTTCACTTGCCAGCACGGTGCCACAACAGGCACAGCTCAAAGCCAGAGGTTACATTCCTTTCTGAGATGTAGGTGCACATGGATTGGCCCCCAGCAAACAGTCCTAGCAGTCCCTTAATGGCAAAGGTCAGCCAGACAACCCAAGGGCACCGACAGGGTGGAGCTGGGGTGGGGGCAGCAGTTAGGACCCAATCTCCCTTCTGCAACATGCCGTTCCTGTAACTCTTGGTGAGTCCAACCTGGGCACACACAGGGTCCTCCACCAACATGTACTCTCAGGCTGTTTTCCTTTTTAAGAGAACTTCCAAATTCAACTTTTACTATGTTTAGGCCCCATCACTTTTAATCTGTACATCACCATTTTCTACTTCACTGACACAAGTCCACTTGCTGTATTTCATTGCACCGTCTGCTGCCCCCGGGTGTTCAGAGGCAAGGATGGAATCAGATTTATGCCCAAGGATGCATGACCTCCAACACCGCCTTCAGCACCGTGGTCCACCCCACCTGACAGGAGGGTAGCAGGGAACAGGCAGGAAGCTCCTGCGGCCAGAAGGGCATCAGCACCACCTTCAGCCGCCTGTTTTCTGCTCCTCATATTAACAGGCCCAATTCCAACTGCTCCCAATGCCAAACATTTACGCCCCTGTGGAGATCTTGTCAGCCTGCCAGTTGCTAAGAAACAGTACTATAAACAGTATCTATAGCAGTTAACCGTTGAGGGTGGAGGCAAGAGTTGTGTAATCATGGTACAAAACACAAGAGGAGAAGAACATTCAGAAAAGATGGTGGCTAGGTTAAAAGGCAAGGAACTGGGGAAAGGCAGGAAAAAGGGCCTAGACTGTTCTGGGGGAACAGGAATAGGGCGGTGAGCAGCAAAAGGATCCTTGAACGTTCCCACAGTGGGGCCTGCTCCTGACGGAGCCATGAGCTCTGGGTAGGCGGCTTAACTCCAGCTTCTGGGTGGCGCACACAGGGGTCAGAGCAGAAGAGGCTGGCAAACGACCCTGACCCTGGGCGAGGACAGCAGCCTGTCCCAGGGCTGCTCTCTGCCAGTCTCTGGCTGCTTTGGTCACAGCACAGCAGCACGAGGACTTAGCTCCCAGGGTCAAACACTGCTGCCACCTCCCCTCAGGACACAGAATTGAGTCTTCACGCTGACTCTGGACCCCAGGGGTCTGTTCACACCCTTCGTACAGGGCAGCATTTACCCAATTAAGCCCGAACTCTTGGCATTCACCAAAAGAAAAAAAATTAAGCCAAAGCCACTCTTCAGATGAAAATTACGTGCTTAGACCCAAATCCCAGACACATTTCAGTCTCCCAAAGACAGAAAACGCACAATACACATCCATTCTGTTCTTCGACCATCTCCTCTGAGCAAATGAGAGGAAAACAGCCTCTTTTGGATCAATCTGTTCGGCAATCTTACCAGGTAAGATTCTAGGAGGTTACAAAGTATTCCCCCCCAACTTTCATACTGACCTTCACTGAGTGGTCTGCACCTTACTTTTCAAAACCGTTCCCTTCCACACTCCAAGTGAACAGAGCCCGCCCCGCCCCTGGCTGCACACCCATCCGGCCACACCCATTCTACTTGAGGTCATGTACCACACCCTACTCAACGGCCTCAATTATTTGGAGCTGTTGAAAAGTGAATTTAGGCCTAAAGCTACAATACAAAGATATATCCAATTTAATTATGAAGGCAACTTGATTTACAGAAAAGACAAAGGTCGAAAAATATAGCAATACAACAATTCTAACGAGTTTGAAACTCAAACCTTTATTGGTGCTGGAATGAGGAAGGAAAGTGGTTAGTCACGTACAGCAGCAGCAACAGTGCCAGTGCCTCCCCAGCCGTCTCCCCACACGTGCACGATTGTGTCATGCCCCGAGGCACTGGTTACAACTGTCATGCCAACATATTTTCAAACACTTCCTAAAACCCCCCAAAGACAGGAAAACCCCCAAGGGCAATTTAAAATGTGGGAAGAGGGCTGTAACAAAAAGCCACCGGTATTACTTCACCAACTCGGTGCATCCATCTCACACGGTGTCGTAAGACGTTTGCAGGCCCTTCCCTAAACGTCCGCAATCGGGCGCTGCTAGCAAAGCCTTCCACCCCCGCCGTGCTTCCTCCCCAAACTGATTTTGGCTGATTTCCCTTGTAGTACTGGATCATTTGAAAAGCACAACCCTTCAAACTAAAGATATTATGGATTATAAATGCTAACCTTGGTACATGGATTGCTTGCTACCAAATATTACAGTACTATTACAGAAATTTTACAGTGACCACAAAAAGGTTGTTCTTGTTACAATGACTGAAAAAGTAACAGTGAGCAAACACTTGTTATTAACATTGACCACAATGGAAAGACAAGTAATGTGATTATAAGGCACAATGTAACATACAAGAATTCCATTAGAAACTGTTTTTCACTTTGCTCAGAATGGTCAATCACAACATCTCAGTTAACAAAAATGAGTCACAAACCCTGAAGAGTAACCCAACACAGTACACCAAAATCTCAAAGGTAAATGCTTTAAAAGCCCACAATTTGAGCATTTAAAGTCTTTTCTAAGACTCGCCTTCATGGCTTCAGATAGAGCACTCAAGCTTGTGAAGCAGGGAGGGGCAGGAATGCCCCTGCTGAGGCAGGTTCTGACCCCACCCTTCCACTGACCACGCTCGGGTTTTCAGCTACACCTTTCCGGAAAGCAAAGCAATTTTGCGTTTTGCTCTGCACTGAGATCTAAGTGCTTCAGCATTTCCAAGGAACTTTTGTGCTTCTAAGCAACAATTCAATAAGCATTAATAATTTACTAATATTACATTTTTCAGAGCTCTGCCCAGTTTTCTCCAGAAAATTCCCTACCACCCCAGCCCTCTGCAATATAGCCCCCCTCCCTACTTTTCACCCCACCCCATCCCAATACCAAACCCGCCCTCCCTCTGTTCCCCAGAGAATTCCCTTCAAGCCACATTCCCTACCACCCCCCTACCCTCCGCCATATAACCGGTCACCCTCCCACCCCCCTTACATAATCCCCACTTTAGGGTCCTTCCAGATGAATGCCAAGATGACTTCGGAATCTGATCAGGTAAAATTCAAGTTAAAAAACAATGAGATGAATCAGAGATCACTCTCAGTAGCCCGATCATTCCCTTCTCTTAGCAACTTCCAAAGCACCAAAATGCCCAAACTAGACCTGCCATTTGTAACAGAATTTGTGTGTGATCAACTCGCACCCTCCCAGACTGCAGCACAATACACCCCCCCCCTCCACCGCCATATGCTTCATCCACGCATTTGCCTAAGGCCCCTCCAACTCGGACATCTCCCACAGTCAGACCATCACGCTAAGAGCTCCTCCGACCAATGCGCAGACAGGCGGGCAGGTGGGCGGGTGGGAGAGGGTCCCTGGGGTCCATCCACAAGCTCCATCTACAAGGCGTCACTCCGAGTGGCAGGATCAACGTCCTACAACTTAAGGATCTTCTCGAAGCAAGGCTCGTGGCAGAGAAATAGCACCACAGGAGGCTCAATTTAGAAGATGCAGCATCTGAAAACCTCCACCCAAAATAGGAGGAGTGCCTGCTGGCATTCACGTGCCCAGGAAGATGGTGCTCCAAGATCAAAATGCACATAAACACATCTGCTGGTGGCCCGGATGCACCTGATCCGGACTTTTTAAGACTGCCCCCTCAGAAGCTCATCGGAAAACCTTAAAGGATGGCCTCCTGAATACAGGGCTTCCTGAGCAGGGCCTGGATCCATGACACTGGAGAACTTCCTCCTCCTAAGCCTCTGGAAATGCAATCTGCAGGCGTCAACTTAGACCGGCTCTCTCCTCCAGGGTCTCCCCTCCTGCACTGCTACGACTCACACTGGCCAGGGGGCTCCATGTCTCCTGGGGCCTTCTGGTCGCCATGATGAACACTACAGTAACAAACCACGGTCCATGAGGCACTTTTGTAACTTTCGGCTGGGACCGCCACAGCTGCGGGCCCACCCAAGGGTGCAGGTTCAGTCCCCACCCTCTTCACCAGCAAGCAACACCAACCCACCCCACCCAGAGTCTCGGCAGGGAGAGCCTCTCCTCCTTGAAGATTACCAACAATACCGACTCCGGCAGGGACTCCAGCTTTCCCAGGCTTACCAGATTACCAGAAGCAATGCTTTAAGTAAATGGACAACCTCGAGAGAATTAAAGGGAGGAGAAGGGGCAGAGCGAGTTCACAGGAAAGGGTAGCACCGAACCTAGAGGAAAACTCCAAAGGGGGAGCACTGCCACCTGGAAAATAAAGCGTGGGTCAATTTCGTCCAGACACACGAACATCCTGCCTCAGAAGCCCCGCCTGTGGGGCACACGAGGCGCCACGCCACAGCTGTAACCTCTTAGGGTGGCGCCCTACCTCCTGAGTCACTCCTCAGACCACCCTCGCCGCCGACCTGGGTTCCACCAGACCGGGCCTGGCCTGGACTCTCTCCGGGGCCAAACCGAAGTTACATACCACCCTGGGCCAGAGCCGTCAGCCCGGTGAAGCTAAGTGCAATTTCCACAAGACCAGGCCTCATCCCCAGGCGAGTTCACAACCCTTTGCTTTGTCTGGAAAAAAAGGGGGCTGCTGGCATCGACAAGTTCAAGTCCCGCCCTCCCAGCCCACCTGCGAGGCTGCCCGACGGCCTGCCTTCCTCCCTGATCACTTCCAGGGCATCAGCTGCCAATCCACCTGGAGTTGCAGGTGTGGCGAGACCCTCAGTCTCTCTCGTCTCCCACCGCCTCCTGTCTCTGCCTGCCTCCTTCCACACCAACCAAGGCACGGGCTGGGGGAGCGCTCTCAGCCCAGGTGGGGCTGGCACCCTCCCAGAAGTCCAGTTCCCCTCCTCCGACAGGCAGCAGCGACAGCCTGGACTGGAGTGTTGCCTTCCGCCCTCTCGGGTACTGCGGGCCTTTTCCCCACCGCTTTGCGCGACAGAGTTCCCCCAAGATCCAGTCCGCCCCGTAACCTTCCTTCTCCTCCTACCCCCACCTCCCCAGCCTCTCTGAACTCTGCCATTGCCCGCATCTACCCCCTAGGTCCCTAAACTGACACTTCCTCCCGCACAACTAGCCCAAAGAGCCCAGCCCTCCTTGTCGCTAACTCCTGCTGGACCGGCCACAACTTTTTCTTTTGCTTTTATAGCCCTCGGTCGCATCACCCAGGGCATTTCTCAACGGGACGATTCTTCCACTGCCACCGGAAAAGAAGTCCGGCCCTGCCCTGCCCCAGAAAACCGCTGGGGCGCTGGCTCTCGGGACATCCACGCCCATCCCCCCGCACCCCCGGGCAGTGCTTCAGGAAGACAAATGTCAGGGTCACATTTGGGAGGATTGCATGGAGGGGGGTGTACCCTTTTCGTTTGGTGACCGTAGTGGTGGTGCCCCCCGTTCTCTGAGAAAGGAACTGAGTGGGGAAGGCCGCTTCGGGCCGCTCTCCCGAGGGGGCCACACGAATTCCTGGGGTCGCTTCAGGTCAACGCCCCCCCCCCGCCCCCCCGCCAAAAGAAGGGCCAGCAAAGCGTCTGGAAAATTCCAGGAGGCGGCGGAGGGATCTCTGCAGAGGGCGCATCACTATCAGGGCAGCAGGGTCTGACTCAGCGGGCGGCGGCGCGGCCGCGTGAGCGCCGGTGACGTCAGCGCCCAGGCGCGCGGGCGGGGGCGGGGCGGAGCCCTCAGAGAAGCTGGGGTGTTGGCTGCGAGGCCCCCCCTTAGAGAATCGCGCCCACAGCCGTGCTTACAGCTGTGACCCGTAAAGAAACCCTGGTGTCATTTTGTTACTTTCAAAATGGGCTAAATTTTATTTTTTTAATGAAAAAGTTAAAAAAATGGTTGGAGCAAGTTGCTTAAAAAGTTCAGCCCCAAACCTGCACGGAGGATTGAGGGGTGTGCGTCAAGGCTTTGGTGTGCTGTTACCAGGGGGCCTAGTTTGAAGTGGTCCACAAGAAAAGCTGCCCCTGCCTGGATACCATACAGTACTTAGTGATTGTTCATGATGTGCTTACTAAGTGGGAGAAGCCAGATGCTAAGTAACAAAAAATTCTTGTCTGTAATTGCGTGGCAACCAGACAAAAGGGTATATTCAACCACTTTCATTTCTGGATCGGGAAGTGGGAGAAGAGGAAGTTTCTTTGAAAAACGTAATTTATCCAGGGCAGTTTATGCCTGTGGTGGGCCTCAGGGAGCCCGTTTGTTTTGTGTTTTTTGTCTTTTGTTTTCAGGGAGCCCCTTTGGTGCCTGCCGTGGGCAGCACCCCCCAGCCTGGGTCTCCTAAAGCTGAGGTGCAGGTAAAGGGCTGAACTCTTGTCTCCACACCCCCCACCTCCGAGGCCAAGCTGGTCCTGAGCGCTTGGTATTTTGAAAAGGGTAGTTAGCACCTCTTGCACTAATGTGAGGTCCAAAGGAGGGGCGGCTGAACCATAGCCTGGGACCCCCATGCGCACAGCTCTGGCCCCTGAAGTACAGGGTGGGAAAAGGCAGTGGTTGCAGTAACCAGAACTGAGAGTGGCCGTTGGGTCAACTCCCTGCCGGGAAGTCTCCACCCAGAGTAACCAGCCAGCCCCAAACAAAACCGCCTGGTGGCAACAGGCCCCCTTAGCAACCAGGAGGAACCAGGGGCGGATTTTTCCCTTTATCTCGCAGAGATGGCATCTGCAGGCAGGGCTGGGCCCAGCTGCCGCCCCCTCCCTGTGGTTCTCGGAAAGCTGATGACTCTCATGTGACCCTGGGCACAGCAGTTTGCATGTCCAGCAAGCCCAGGCCTGTTCTCCCTGGCCGCTTAGCTGAGCACTTCTGCCAGGGAAAATTCTGACAGCTCACCCTTCCCCAAGATCTTGTCCGGGCAACATTTTCACGGGTGGGTTGGGAAGACTGGGCTTGAGAGAACAGTGTGGAAGAAGGGAATTGCCTGTCAGAATGTTCCAGAAAGCAGAGAGGTATGTGTAATACCAAGCAAATGCCTTCCTGCTGTGTCACTACCAGGCTGTGGGGTCAGTCCCTTATTTATCCACAAGGCGCCTGAGTGGCGGCAGGTGGTGCTGGGGCTGCCTCCCGGGCCTCCGGCCTTGCGTAGGTCTCAGCCTGCTGTTCTCCCGAGTACCAGAAACAAACTACCTTGGGTTTTATTTTCCCAACAGTAGGAATAAGTGGAGTTAACAACACATAAAGCATTCTACAGAGCTTAGGACCTTTGTGACTTGTGTCTGGAGGGCCTTTGTGACTTGTGTCCTCTGAACCTGTGAACAGCACCCACCACCCACAGGACAAACTGGCTCAGTGTCAGAGGGTCCTTGCAGAGAAGCTCTCCTGGCCTGGGAATTGCACACAGCTGGTTGTCTTTGGGGAAGGAATGTTTTGGGGAGAGAAGAAATGAGGACAGAAAACCACACGGACGCCTCTGCCCTGCAGTGGGGGTAGGGTGGGGGCCAAGGCCACACTCACAGTGCCATGGACAAACACCCGCAGACATCTGCCTCTTTCTCTACAAATAAGGCCAAAAATCCCTCCTCCCTGCCTGTGGGAGGAAGAGGGGAGCAGGGCGGCCGTGTGTCAGCAGATTTCTCCAGATCAAAACAAGCTGTTCCAGGAAACCGCAGTAAACAGGACTTGGGTTCCTGGGTGGGGCTGGGTGGAGAGGGCCCTCCCCAGCCTGGATTGGGGCCTGGGCCGAAGGCAGCCCACTGAGGTGCTCGGGGTGGGAGGGCAAAGAAGCGCAGGAGAGGGCCCCTTGGGCAACATCCGGATCTCAGGGCAGGGCCCGGGCTCCCAGTCCTTTCTCACGGTCATGGCCGTTTCCCCATCTTGTTCTGCAGTTAGCTCAGCTCTGTTGTTCCCAAACACGCGCCAGCCCAGGAAAGGACCCCGATTTTCTACGGGAGCCCCTGGAGAGGAGAGAGAACAGGGGCAGTTCACACCTAGGGCAGGAGAAGGGCAGGATTGCTGCTGCCACTTGAGAATATGCCAGAACTCCACCCCATCCCCCATGGGTCCAGTTCCAGAGCTGTGGCCTAGGTCACCTTGGGCTCTACTCATAGGAAACCGGTGGCTGGGGCTCTCTCTGAACCCTGAGGCCCCTGTGAATAGCGAGCCCCCCCACCCCCACCCCTCGTCTCAGCCTGAGAAGGGAAAGGGAAACTGCAGAGTCACTGGGCGCTGGCAGGCAGCCCTTCCTGCTTGCTGGCCTCACAGTGGCCTAGACCCGGCCCCCAGCCCCCAGCCCCCACAGGAAGCAGGGCCTCAGTCTGGGCTCCATGGCCAGTGCACCCCACCTCACAGCAGCCTGACCCTGGGCACGCCCTTAACCCCTGGAAGCCCAGCTTTCCTTCCTCCTCCCCACTTCTTAGTTCTGAGTATTGTTCTGCTGGAGGCCCTTCAGGCGTTGCCCAGAGGTCACCTTCCCAGGGAGCCGCCCACCCCACCGGGGCTTGAGCTCCTTCAGGAAGGAGTTTCCGTCTGTTTTGACCTCCATGGGATATCTGCACCTGGCCGCCCCGGTGTGTTCCTGGCACACAGTGGACTCAGTAAATGTGTTGACCGGTCTGCTCTGCGAAGGTTGCCCTGTCTACGGGGAGGCTCTCCGTAACCATTCGTGCTGTGTGTGGACTAAAGGAAGCATCAGCCCCACGAACTGGAAGACGGCCCAGACTGGGGGCCTGTCCGGCGTGGGCTCCCAGGGCAGCAGACGAGGGGAGAGAGGGGCGGCTCTCCGCGGATGGGCCCAGCAGGTCACAGGGAGTGCCTGGGATGGGGAGGGAGCCAAAGCCGGCAGAAGGCATTTGAGGAGAGGGTGTGGGCGGTGGTCACTCCCCACTCCCTGGTTTATCAGCACAGGAGGAGATGGGCCAACCCACCTGCATTTCAAGTCTCCATTTGCTTGTCCTGTGTGGGCCATGAAGAGGTGTGGGAAGCTGGGAGGAAATCCTAAGTGAGGAGAGGACTTCTCACATCTGATCCATGTCGCCCCTGGGGTGGCAGGGCCTTTGGGCTCTGAATCCCTGATGCCCTTGCTTGGCCATTGCTGGGGCAGATCCCATTGGGGTCCTCCCCCTCCCAGGGCCAGGCCTCCAGGGCATAAATCTGATGGTGTCGGTCGCCTGCATCCAGATCTCTGGGACTCCCTGCCACCTGTGCCCCCTAACTCCTGGGCATCAGGCCCTTGGAGCCCCAGCCCTACTGACCCCTGCCACCTTCCCTCAGCCCTGCCCAAGCTGGCCTCCTGCCTGGAGCCTGTCCTTCTCCTGCCAGCTCCTCGCTGGCTCCCTATGTCCTGAAGCCCCTGCTCCTAAGTGCTCACCAGACCCACCTGTCCCCTCCCCAGGCCAAGCACCTGTGTTCTTGCTCCCCAGCCTCCAACAGAGGGAAGACCTGTGGAACGAGGGACCCGGTCCTCCAAGTGTTGCCTCCCTCAACCACTGACCTCCTAGGCCCCCTTGTTGCCAACTCAGCCAGTCCCAGCTTTCAGAGACCCCAGCCTTTGGCCTGTGCCCGCCCTGTCAGCCTCCCCCCAGCCCCACCCACCAGGGATTCTGGTGAGTGCTCTTCCGGGCGGATACCTGCACCTACCACCTTCCATCCCTAGGTTTGCACAGCCCCTAAGCAACCCTCTGCCTTCCCCAGGGCCTGCCTGTAGCCCCCAAGGCCAGAGCCTCCCACTTCTGCTGGGGCCCTGTCCATGGTCAGTCGTCAGGCCTGAGCCTTGATGGCCCCACAGCAGGCCCCCAGAGCCCTGGTGGCTCAGACTGTCCCTGAGCCTCTGAAGGTGGCTTTCTGCCCTGACCCCCCTTGGCCCGCCTGAGTGACATTTGTAAGCAAGATGTGCATGGTGCCAGGGCTTCTACTGGGAAAGCAGAAACCCTGTGAATGGTTCCCTTTGCCCTTGGAGGCTGCTGACCTTGACGCTCTGAGAGGACTGTGTTCTCACTGGCCCAGAATGTCAACAGTCACCACCACCCCCTCCACCAAATGCCAAGGTCGAATGGGCAGGAGACACAAATCCTAGGGAAGAGCTGGGACGGTTATTACTCCCCCTCTTGCAAATTATAGTTATGACAAGTAGTTAAACAGCTGCAGGGCTCAGTACGGGTGGGGGAGGGGTGCTGAGAGAGGGGACAGGACAGCTGGGAAGGGGGAGGGACCTGGGACAGTCAGCTCCTGTGGACACAGGGTGAAGCAGGAGGGAGATGAGTAGTCCCAGGGTGTGTCCACTCACCTCCTGGATTCCCCCAAATAACCCTAGTTTTAAACATTTTGATTCAGTTGTCATTTCACTGGAAAATTTTTTTAAAAATTCCAAAGCAGAACCTGCTTTCAGGACACGGATGGTGATCTTTGGAGCACGTGGGTCCATCACCAAACGAGGAACCTAGGGGGAACCCCCACATCTGGTACTCGTGGAAATCCAGGAGTCCTCCAACATGGCCCAGAGGAAGGTGGTGGCCGTCAGAAGCCAGGACACCCGCTCAGCAAGGGTGTGAGCTGGCAGGGCCAGACCGAGCCGGCCCCCCCCCCCCCCCCCCGGGATTTTCCAGCTGCCTAGATCCGGGTGGGCGGTGCCAGTATGCAGCCTTTGCTGAGAACTGGAAGAGGAAAGGGTGGGCTCAGCTGCCCCCTGCTGGCCGAAGCCTGACCAACAACCAGCAGGCAGGGACCTTGACAGACTTCCCCACTGCTCTTCTCCCCTATATTCTATAGCCAAGTTGGAGCACAAAAAGCAGCTGAATTTGGGGCACCAGACTTGCTGCTTAAAACTGAAGTCCTGGCCAGGGAGTGCGCTGCCACCCATTCCAGATGAGGCTAGATAATCTGCCTGCCTTCTCTCAAATGTGGGGCTGAGCTGGACAGGGCCAAAGGGCCAGGATGCTCCCAGGCGCTTCACGTGGTGAACTGACCCACAAACGCCCCAGCCTCCGTCGGGACAGTGGAAGTACCTGTGTTGATTGCTCGTTGGGCTCTGTTACCTGACGACTTGGGGGGTGTGTGGAAAGACCCCGTCCCACCACACTGACTCCTATGGGTAGGCTTCTTCTCGGCTCTGGGGGCCTGCAGAGCTGGGTGCTGGCAAGCTAGGCCAGGCCATGCGGCCAGGCTGGTGGGGGTAACCACTCCTGCTTCTCCACGCAACCCAAGGGCAGCTGGCATTTTAGAACAACCTTGATGCATCTAAATAGCCCCAAGGAATACAGAGATGATGAACTATGAGGGTGGTACTATGGGCTGACTCGTTGAATTCTGTCCCCCCAGTGAAGGTATGGTGGAGTCCTCACCCTCAGTACCTCAGCATCTAATCTCAGTGAAAACTGGGATCACCGCAGGTATAGTTGGTTCAGAGGACGTGGGGTAGGGTGGGCCCCTAACCCAGTCTGACTGGGGTCTTTGTGCGAGAATGGACACGTAAGGACAGACACACGGGGAGAAGCCACGTGACGACAAAGGCAGGGATTTGGCTCAGGCAGCTGCAAGCCAAGGAGAAGCTGGGAGAGGCAGGAGGGACCCCCTACAGCTACAGAGAGCTTGGCGCCGGCCATACCTTGGTGGTAGACTTCTGGCCTCCAGAACTGAGACGATACATTTCTGTTGTTTTAAGCACTGACCCCTATGTCCCCATTTGGGGGTCCCCTCCCCATTTGTAGGAATCTGTTAAGGCAGCCCCAGGGAACTAATGCAGGCGGGAACAAAGGGGGCATGAAAATGACCTCTGGAACATGGTGGGTCACATAGGATGAGTGAATGAATGAACCCGACATAACCACACACAGATGCAGCCATTGCGGGTCACAGATGTTTCACATCTGTCACTCAGTGTTACCCACAGCATCGTGAGGTTGGGGTGGGGGTTGTCCCCACTTCACAGATGAAGAAACTGGGACTCAGAGAGCTCTCAATTCCACAGTCGGGAGCCCTTGCCAAGCACCTCCCCGCTGCGGACAGGCGCCACCGTTTACAGAGGCATGCGAAACATGCGTCCGCCCCAGGCGTGCGGAGAGACCAGACAGGCACTGCTCCTCCCCAGGAACTTGAAGAAGCAGGTACTGCGCCCACCCCCAGTTTAGAAAACAGGAAACAGAAGCCCAGACATATACTCGCCTGATGCTACGCAGCAGGGGGAGGAGTACGAAACAGTGCACAGGGTCTCAGGGGACCCAGTCCGTTCTGCTACCAGAGGACAGTCACCCAGTCTGACAGGTGAGGTGTTAGCAGCTGGAACGTAACGGCACCTCTGTTCCTGAGCTCTGGCTAAGGGGAGAATTCAGAACCAAGACTCAAATTATATCACAAAGTTTATTTATTTATGTTTAAGTTATTATTCATTGGTTTTAGAGAGAGAGAGGAAGGGCGGTCTGGGAGGCTGTGCCCCTGGGTCCCACGGAACACCTACAAAGGAGGCCACTCCGCCAAGCCCAGGAGATTTAGTGGCTCGCCTGGCACATAGGAGCAGACCCGGGGCGGGGTGGGGGGCGGCAAAGCGAGGAGACAAAGAAACATGTCCCAGATGCGGGGCCAGAACAAAACTCCGGAGAAAGAGCTACACAAAAGGGAGACAGGCAGCGCGCTAGATGCAGAGGCTGGAAGACTGGCTGTGGGGTGCTCGGTGAGCTCAGTGGGGGCCTCCACAGCGTGAAGGAGGAACTGGAATGAGGAGTGGGAGGCGGAGAGGGGAGCAAGGGGACTAAATAGTAATGGAAAAAATACAATAAAAATAAATAAATTTTCAAAAAGGAATAATTTACAGGGAATCAACAGTAGAGTTGATGAAGCTAAGAATTAAATCAGCAATTTGGGCCCTGGCTGGTGTGGCCCAATGGATTGCAAACTGAAAAGGTCACCGGTTCGATTCTCAGTCAGGGCACATGCCTGGGTTGTGGGTCAGGTCCCCAGTTGGGAGCATGCGAGAGGCAACTGTTTCTCACACAATAATGCTTCTCTCCCTCTCTGTCTCCTTCCCTCCCCCTCTCTCTAAAAGTAAAATAAAATCTTGGAATATAAGGACACAAGAAACACCCAACCAGAACAGAAAAAAGAAAAAGAAGATAGTGTAAGGAGCCTCTGCGACAACTTCGAGAGTACCAAGATTTGCATCGCAGAGGTTGGAGGTGCTGGAAGGAGGAGAGAGAGACCTAGAAATTGAAAACCTATTTGAAAAAATAATGACAGAAAACTTCCCTGACCTGGTGAAGGAAATAGACATACAAGTCCAGGAAGAAGAGAGTCCCAAACAAGTTGGACCCAAACAGGACCCAAAGAGGACCACACCAAGACACATCATAATTAAAATGACAAAGGTTAAAGATAAAGAGAGAATCTTGAAAGCAGCCCAAGAACAGCAGAGTTACCTACAAAGGAGCGCCCATAGGACTGTCAGTGGTTTCTCCACAGAAACCTGGCAGGCAAGAAGGGACCGCCAAAACATATCCAAAGTGATAAAAAGCAAGGATGCACAACCCAGATTACTCTATCCAGCAAAGCTATCATTTAGAATCAAAGAACATAGAAGCTTTCCAGACAAGAAAAAGCTAATGGAGTTCATCACCACCAAACCATTATTACATGAGATGTTAAAGGGTCTTCTTTAAGAAGAAGAAAAAATGATTAAAAAAATATGAACCATAGCCTTGGCTGGTGAGGCTCAGTGGACTGAGCACCAATCTGTGAACCAAGGGTTCACCGGTTTGATTCCCAGTCAAGGCACATGCCTGAGTTGCAGGCCAGGTCCCCAGTAAGGGGCTTGTGAGAGGCAACCACACACTGATGTTTCTCTCCCTCTCTTTCTCCCTCCCTTCCCCTGTCTAAAAATAAATAAATAAAATCTTTAAAAAATATTAACAATAAAATGTCAGTAAGTACATATCAACAATTGAATGTAAAAAATTAAATGAACAGGCAGAACAGAAATAATTCTGCTGGAGGGGAAGAGGGTTGGGGATTGGGTGAAAAAGGCTGTGGATGAAAAGGGTTCCCTTATGAAACCCGACATGCTTAGGCGAGGCCTTGGAGGCAGCCTTACAAATTCAAGAGAACTGAACTAACCACAAATGGTCTGAAATGTAAACTTATTTACTAAAAGCAGTTTATGGCAGGTGGTAGTTCCAGGCTAAAATCTTCCCTGAAAAAGTCCATCTGTACCTTAAGTCTGTTTTTTGCATCTACATAACATACCTTTGGAATGTCAAAGTAATTTCCTCTTTCTGAACCACTCAAAGGACCAGCACTTCCCACAAATCCCCTCGATTGCAATTGTTATTTTTATCAGGTGGCTGGCTGTTAACCATCCTGTACCCACCTGTGCAGAAGTGAGTGTCTACCACTTTACTTTTCATCCAACCCCAGAGGTTCCCCCCTTTGCTTTCTCCTCGCCTCCCTGATCTGTCACCCGTGGATTTCGTGTGTAAAATAAGGCGCAAATGGCCACGTTCCAGAGCGTCTCCTCAATCTGTTGAGGTTTTCTTCCCAGCAACTGTCATCAGTTTGGCTCAAATAAACTCCCAACACTTCCCTGCAGGTCTGAATGCTTTTTATGTTGACGAAGTGATGGGGTCAAGACGTACAAACTGGCGGGAACGGAACGGCGGTGGGTGTGAGGCGCAGCGGGAACACAGTCAGCGATGTTCTAGTGACTGTGCTGTCAGATGGGCGTGAGAATGACCAGATGCTCGTTAGTAACTTACGTAATGCCTAATCACAGGCGTGTACACCTGAAACTAGTATATTGCATGTCAACTGTAATTGAAAACTAAAAAACGATTAAAAAAATAAAGAAGCCCCTCAGCTGACTACAGGAAGATTGTCTGGATCATCCAGCCCGGTCCAGTGTCATGATCACGGGGGTCCTTACACCCAGGAGAGAAAGGGGAGGGGTGTCAGATGTGAGGAGAGGTCAGTTTGTGCCGTGGGGATCCCCCCCCACCTTCGCTGGCTTTGAAGGTGGAGGAAGGGGCCACGAGCCAAGGGTCACCAGCGGCCTCTAGAAGCTGGAAAAGTGCACAGATTCTCCCCTAGAGCAGGAGCCGCAGCCTTGCCCCACGCCCAACCTTGGCCCAGTGAGGATCAGCTCCGACCCCTGACCTCCTGAACTCTGAGACAGCAAGCGTGTGCTCCACAACTAAGGTTGTGGTCATCTGTTACAGCCACCACAGGAAACGGACGCAGGTGGCAAGGGCGGAGGGGCCTGGGTACAGGGCGGGCTCCAGGCCCGCCAGGCCCAGGCTGTGGGTGCTCCCTTACCCACCGGGGGTGGGACTCTGCCTCTCGGGTGAACCCCGTAATCCTGCTCTCCCTCCCAGCTTTCTGGACACAGGGCAGAGACCCCCAAGTGGTGCTCACCCCTCAGGAGCACAGCCTGTGGTTCCCACTACCATGCAGCTTCGGGTGGGGCTCGCAGCGCTGCCACTGCCGAGTGTGGGCCTGACACTGGCCCTGCCTGTAGGACCTGTGGGAAGCCAACTGCCCCCGGCCTTGCCCAGGCAGGGGGGCCTGCAGGGGGGCTCCTGACTCACTCAGACCTCCTGGGCTCTCCGGCCTCGCCCCTGAGGCACTCTGCCCTGGACCGCAACCCCCAGATGTGAGGAGGAAACTGGTGGCAAGTGGCTTATGTCACAGAATAGGGACAAAGGCTCTAGCCAGCTTTATGTCGCTCCTGTTTCACTGCCCCTTGGCAGAGCTTCTACTGTGGTCTCTGCCATGAACCCCCAAATCCCTCTTGGGTCTTCTTTCCCTCACCTACCGCCAACGTTGGAAAACCTCACTCCGGTTTCGCTGAGTGTTCGGGAGCCCTGAGCACTGCACCCCTTGACAAAAGGCACGCCTGTAGCTGTGACCCACTCGCAGACTACAACCAACACCCTCTCCTGTGGCCAGGCAGCTCACTGGTTCGAGTGTTGTGCCCGATACGCTGAGGGTGTGGGTCCGATCTCCCGTTAGGGCACACAGAAGAACCAACCAACGAATGCATAAGTACGACAAAAAAATGATGTCTCTCTCTCTCAAATCAGCAATAAAAAAACCCACACTCTTACTTCGTATCGTAAACTACCCCAACATTGCTGGAAACTGATTTTATTAAGTCTCGTGGTACAAAAGAATGAGGATATTCAAGGGACATTCAGTAAAATGCTGTTCTGTCCCAAAGGACGGGCAGAAAAGGTTAAGGCACAATGGATGCTTAGAAAAGATGAGACAGACAAGGGTACAAACAAGTAATTTGTGTGCGCACACACCCACCACACCCCGCAGGCCCCAGGGCCCATCAGATAAGAATTCACTTGGCATCAAAACAGTGCGTGAGTGGGCGGAGGGGACAGCGGGCAGAGAGCCAGGTAGGTGAGTCACTCCGAAGGAGAGACAAGATGTCCTTTGGCAGGGACATTCCAAAAGGCTGGGACACTTATTTATTATGACAGATAACAAAGTCCCTGCTGCCAGAAGGCAGGCCGAGTCAGAACATCTGGAGCGCTCAGAAGTCGTGAAAGGCAGAGGGCGGGCTCTGGCGTCACGCCCCGGGCTGCGCTGGGCCTGCGGCTTTCCCACCAAGCTGGCCCCACAGAGGAGCCACGCCCAGCACCCCATTCACGCTGTCACTGGTTCCCCAGAACGAGGAGACCAGATGGGCGGGCGGGTGGGACTTTCCTAGCACGGGCGGCCAGCAGGCACAGGCCAGGAGGAGAGCACAGCGCCACCTGATGGGGGGCCGGGAGCTCTAAGGTTGTGGGGTCTCGCCAGTGCCCCAGAGTTCACGGGCTTCAAGGAACCAAAGCAGATGAGAAGAAAACAAAACCGAAACCGGAAGCCCACGATGAGCTTTTCTGAGTGTGGAGGGAGGGTCCGCTGGGCCTGTTGGTCCCCAGAACGGCCATCTCGAAGTTCAGTGACATCACCAAAAGCTAGAAAAAAGGCACTTTCCTTCTGGTCAGTGTGGCCTCCCTGCAAGAGAGGCCTGAGCGAGGGGCCGGGCGCCTGCTGAGCTGCACCCCCAGCCCCAGCTGGCCAGGGAGGCACCAGCGGGGCCTCCCCCTCTTCCTGCCCAGGTCCTCCCGGAGGCCCTGCCCCATCCCCGCAGTGACAACCGCCTGGCAGTGTGGCTGGAATGCAGGCTGACGGAATGCAGGGATGTGGTCACTGAAGTCCAGGGAATATACCAGGGACACACACTGGGCGGGTCCCAAGCCCTATTCCTCGGTCACTTGCCGTGGGGGCTGCCCGTGTGGGCTACAGAACAGGGGACGCTGTCCATCCTGAGGGGCACAGGGAGAGTCCCTGGGTGAAAGAGGGGCTGGGGCCTGGTCAGATGGTCCTGAGATGGCCGCAGGGCCAGAGTGCAGGGAGGGGTGGGCAGGCTGCGGGAGGGGCCCTGCCAGATCCCTGAGCGGTGCTACGCAGCTCCTGCACCCTCCGGCAGAGAAGGCGCTCCTCCGGGCTCCAAGGCAGCCTCCCTCCCTGACTCTGCAGCCTGGCCTGCCCCTCACTGTGCCCTCCTTGGCCGCAGCGCTGCCTCAGCTCTGCTCCAGGCTCTCGGCCAGCTGCACCACGGTGTAGCTCCCGTGGCCCACGGACAGCTGCCGGCTGAAGAAGGACGTTGTGCGCTTCGGTTTCACCCGCTTGATCTGCTCGCCTGTCGGGGAGCAAGAGGAGCGCACTGAGGAGGGGCTTCCAGCGAGGCGCCCCGGCCCAGGAAGCCTGGCTCGGGCGGAGCTGCCCCTTCGCACCTGCCACCTTTCTGGCCTCATTCCCCCCACCCACCCTCCCACCCGTGGCAGGATGGGTGGGTCGGGTGTGTCGCCAGCCTCCCAAATCCGAGGCAAACCCGGCTTTGCGTGTGATGCTGGGCCAGCTGTGGTACCTGAGGAGGTTTTGCTAAAACCTGTTCCAGAACCGACTAAAGGAAAAAAAAAAAAAGAAGGAAAAGACTAAAGACACGAAATGCCCACGACACGCACGACTGGCCCAGGCGAGCCTCGCCCAGATGAAAAGAACCTCCTACAGGTTGAACACGTCACACCAGCCGACCAAGGTCAACACCCACAGTCTTGAACTGTGCTGACAACGCACCCTCACTGTGACGTGACAGAAGTGGCACTCGGCCTCTGTGGCCCTCCTCCCTGAGAGCCATAAACCCAGTCACCTCCAGGAAAGGGAGATCCTGCAATAAACACCCCCAACCAGTCCCCTCACAACTGCCAGGGTCACAAAAGGAAAGTCAGAAACTGTCAGAGCCACGAGGAGCCGAAGGGGATGGGACAACTGCATGCAGTGCGGTGTCCTGGATGGGATCGTGGGACTAAGAAAGGACAGCAGGTCAAAACTGAGGTCTTTAGTGAATAAAGCCGTGCCAGTATTGGTTCAGTAATTATAAACAAATACACCAGCCAGGTGTGGCTCAGTGGGTTGAGTGCCGGCCTAAGAACCAAGGGGTCGCCAGTTCGATTCCCAGTCAGGGCACATGCCTGGGTTGCTGGCTCAGTCCCCAGTAGGGCACACAGGACAGGCAACCACACATTGATGTTTCTCTCCCTCTCTTTCTCCCTCCATTCCCCTCTCTCTAAAAATAAATAAAATCTTAAAAAAAAAAAAGAAAAGAAAAACAGGCAACGCAAGTGAGGAAGATATAAACAATCAAGAATGTAAAAATGGTCCAACTTCACTAGTATTCAAACAGCAGCCCACATCCGTTCTCTCTCTGGACAATAATAATGCCCATTATCGTCCAGATGCAGAAGACTAGGGACCCCCGAGGTCTGCCGTGACCCAGGTGGACCCAGAAACGATGGGATCTTATCCTGTGAATCAGCACAGCTGGTAAAAAAAAAAACCCCGCGACGCTCTAAACACAAAGTCGTACCTGGGGTCCGGTCTGGAGCAGGCAGGACACCGAGTGCGTGGAGCAGCGGGTGAAACCACGCTGCACCGCCGTGTTCATGGGTGGGCAGGGGCGCGGGGGGCAGTGCTGCCCCTCCTCTGGGAGGGTACGAGTGGGCACAGCCCAGGACCTAGCAACGCCGCTTCCAGGAACTTATCCTGAGGAAGCAGGTCAGAGCCCAAGGAAGGACTCAGCCACAGCAATGACGTCTGCAGTGGCTGAGACCTGGAAATACCTACAATGCCCCCAGCAGGGGACGGAGCGAAACCACTAACCACGCTGAGCAAGACTGCAAGCAGTAACCATTGTGTTGCAGAAAGGTTATTTTGCTTTTTCCAGTTGTAAAAATGGCATGCTTGTAGAAAACTTAAATGCTATGAAGCAGCACCAAGGAGAAAGGAAGAATCTCAGCAACTGACCCCGCCACAGCAGGCCTCCCCACCCCACACACACAGCCGCCGTGGGCAGGCCGCCGTCCTGTTCCCTGACTTTTCTCTGCTCAGTATTATTTTGTAAACACCTTGCCTTTTAAATGCAGGTCTGTGTTACTGCGTTAAAAAGCCCCTTTTACTCTGCAACAATTCTAGATTTGTAGAGATGCTGCAGAGACAGTAATACCCTTGTCCGGCCCCTCCTGATGGCAGCACCTTCTGCTGCCCTGGTGCGTCTGTCGAGCTGAGACGTGAACCTCGGTACAGCGTCAACTTTACAGACTCCCGGGTTTCACCTGCTCCTCCACACACGTCCTGTCTGCCCCAGGACCCGATCCCAGGTACCACACCGCATTCAGGGCATCAGTTTTTACCAGCTGCGCTGATTCACAGGGCGAGGTCCCACCGTTTCCGCGCCCACCCGTGCCACAGCAGACCTCGGGAGTTCCTACTCCCTCACATCTGGACGGTCCTGCACGGACACACCTGTGGATGCAGCAGCCAGAGGGGAGAACAGGACTCTCACCCCAGGGCCCCGGAGGCCTCCAGTTCCCGATCACAGAGCTCAGATGTGACACTACACCCAGCCCTCCCATACCTCCAGAGCTCCCCATGGCATGTGTGTGTACACACGTGTGTGCGCTTGTGGGTGCATGTACCACAAAGGGGTCACTCACCCTCCTCCACGTAGTCAATGGTGGAGAGGTGCTGGATCCGGCTACACACCACGCTGCCCTGTCTCTGTAGCTGGGGGCGCTGGCTGGGAGGGGGCGAGGAGCCAGGGGCGGAGGAGGGGCCAGTCCCGCTGTCCTGGGGGGCGTCAGGCTCTGAGGCCTGGTTCAACTCAATGCAGTACTCGATGAGGCCGCTCATCAATTCAGCCTGAGGAGGGGAGAGAGGCCCACGTGAGGACTGGGGGGTGAGCCATGGCCAGGCCCAAGCTCTCCAACCCTACAAGGCAAGGAACCAGAGGGACGTCCCCTGCCTGCTCTCTGGTGGGGGAGGCAAATGAGGAAATGAATACCACTCATACAGCCCTGGCAGGTAGCTCAGTTGGTTAGATTATCGTCCCCATAAACCAAGGTTGTGGGTTGGATTCCCAGTCAGGGCACATATAAGAATCAACCAACGAATGCATAAATAAGTGGAATGACAAAAATCGATGTTTTTCTCTTTCTGCCCCTCTTTATCTCTAAAAATCAATAAATAAAAAAGAAAAAAAAACCCTGCCCCTTAAGAAAAATTCACACAAAAAAGCAAGTAGAGGCAGGTAATCTGTAGCCCAAGGGGCAGGGAGGCACCCCATCTGCGGTGATGTTACACGTCGGTCCTGGAGGATGAGTGGGAGTCCGGGGTCCCAGGCCTGCAAGGCGGGTAGGGGGAGCGTTCTAGTTAGAAGGCCTAGGACTGGAAGGCAGCAGGGCTGCAGCGCGCAGGCCAGGAGGTGAGAGAGGCCTGCGGCTACAGGGAGGATGAGTGGGGAGGACGGGCCCAGGCAGGGCTCCCCGGCCGGAGGGGACTGCGTGCGTGCCAGCTGGGGGAGAACCTGCAGGCCCGTGAGGAGGGGAGGCAGCGGGGAGGGCATGGGTGCGGGGTGGGCGGCTCCTTCCTGGCACGTCCTTTAAGAGAGAGGCCCTCTCAACACGCCGGAAACGTAACACACTGACACGAAAAGCGAAGTGACCAGAAGTCAGCAACCGTGGTCTGGATACTGTAGGTAGGGCCATGTGGGGGGACCCACAGGTCCACAGAGGGAAAGCTGTCAGTGAGTGGCGCTCCCTAGCCAGGCAACACACATTTATTGTGCCCGGTGCGGCGGTGGGCAGGGAGACACAGCAGGGACTGGGACAGGTGGATGCCTGCCTGGTGCTCCCAAGAAGAGAGCCCACGGGGGAAGGGGAGTCAGAGGCCACAGGGGTGGCCCCACGGTGACAGATGTGGCTGCTAAGGGGTGAGGAACAGGGAGGGAGGCGCAGAGAGCAGAGAGCAGCGTGGCTCTGCAGGGTCTAGAGACCCCAGGAGGGGCAGGAGGGGTGTGGGGAGCCCGCTTTCAGAGATGGAGTCCCTGGGGCGGTGTCCGCCTGCAGAGGCGCTGAGATGACAGTCCTGACTGGGCCCTGGGGGCTGGGGGACGCCTCTCCTTGAGAGGGGGAGAGGGTCAGTGGAGGCAGCCCTAATCCTCCCACACCCGCCCCTCACCTGAGAGCAGCCAGCTCCAGGAGGACGGAGGGAGCTGGTGTGGGGTGGTCGCACAGCCCTGGGAAGCCCTTAGCCAACAGCCACCACCTGATGCGGGCAACGCCCCCGGCCAGGCCTAGTGAGCTCCCCGGGGTGTCTCTAAGCCAGGAGGAGCCTGCTCCCCAGGTGCCCAGGTCCCCAGCAGCCATGTCACCCCCTTGCCAGCCAGCCTGGAGCCTCCAACAGGCTGGAGCCCCCTGAGCCCAGCCTCCCCCACCCTACCCGCACCAGTGCAGGCGACACCCCACTACCTGCTTGGAGTAGATCTTGAGGAGCTTGTTCACCGGTGTGCCTTCACTGTCCCCATCGAATTCCAGCCACAGGACAGACTCCTCCTCCTCGGGGGACGTGTGGTCCCAGGACAGCTCCTGGAAACGCAGGCCCAGCAGGACATGCTGGCCAGCGAGGGAGGCAGAGTTTGGTTCGGGTGCCACCAGGAGGTGACTCCCGGCTGTTTCACTCCAAGGCTGGGTCTAAATTCGAGCATGAGTTTCTCTGAGGAAAGGAGTGGTCTGTGAGGGGGTGGGGCCCAGAGAGGCTGAGGGGCCCTGACCCACAGCACTTCTCACCCGCAGGTGGAGGCCCCGACAGCCAGGACACCCGGTGGGGGCAGAGGCAGGTGGGCAGGGGGACCTTTCCCATGAGGCCAGCTGGGTAGCTGCTCAGTATGGATGCCCAGGAAGGGCTGGGATCCCTCTCTGGGGACAACCAGAAGTGGCCCCGAGCTGTTCTGCGGCCGAGGAGGGACTCCTGAGCAGGAACAGAGAAGCAGCCCCCGTTGCCACCACCACCTTCGCCACAGCAGCCAGGACAGCGAGCACCCCGTGTGGGGTGAGAGGCAGCACCTGGACAGCCCAGGAGGGCTCCTGATTGTGGGCGCTTCTGGGAAACCAGGAGCTGACGTGCAGCCGCTGGCTGGGCAGCACGGCCGGGCCGGCCAGACGCCCTGCAGGCGCGGGTGTTCATCCCAATGGCAGTCTCCCTGCCTGGCGCCCCCTGCCTAGCACACGGGGCAGAAAAGCTGACCCACAGCTGACCTGGAAAAGCCCCCAGGATGACAGTAAAAGCCCCAGAGACACCCAAGGGAGGCAGGGGCCCTCCCAGACAGGCCACCCACCCTGTCCAAGGCCAATCACAGGCCCAGGGGACCCCGGAAGGCCAGGGTAAGGACGCCACTCCCTTCCTCTCCACGGAGACCCTCACGGGTCCCACCCAGGAGGAGCTGGAGGTACCTTCTCCCTGTTGTCGATGACATGCACGCCCTCCAGGCTGATGGCTACGGTCACTGGCTTTCGCCCGCCCCGGTGCAGAAAGCCCTGGGCTGGCTTGTCCACCTCACCGTGGAAGAAGGCACACCTGGGGAGGGGAGCTGGTGTCAGCCTGTCCCCTCCAGCACCGGGAACAGACAACCCGGTGTCTCAAGCAGCTTAGCTGTTCGGGTGACTGCAGGTTAAATGGAAGCCTGCCCGGGCATGGGGCTAGAGAGAGGCTTCTTGGAGGTGGTGGCATCCAAGCTGGTCATGCAGGACAGGAGGGTTTGAACAGACAAGAGGTCGAACTGAGTGTCATAGAGGAGGGCACCACAGGCAGAGGGAAGAGCGTGGACCCAGGTGTGGACGGAACAAGTGATGTTCAGGGAGCCGCCAGGAGCCTGAGGACTCAGGGGCTGCGGCTGCTGGGGGGCTGGCCAGGCCACACCAGGCTGGGAGAGCCCTGCCGCCCCCTTGTGCAGCAGAGAGGGATCAAGGCTGCACCGGCTGGGGGCGCACAAGGGGGTTGGCGTTAGGGTTAGGAAAGCGGCTGCAGGGCTTGACACTGAGAAGGAAAAGGGGTGAAGTGGCTTTGGGACATCAACCCACTGAGCTGCCACCCTCTCCCTCCTGCCTGGCCATGTCCTCTCCCACTCCTGCAGCTGCCCTGGCCCTGTACCCCCTTGCCCTTGGCTGAGCCAGTGCCCCGTCAGTCCCGCTCTCTGTGACCGCCCGCGCTGGCGCAGAGGCCTGAGGACAAGCACCCACTACCTTCCCTCATGGAGAGCAGCCTCAATCGCTGCCCGGCAGCCCGCGCCTGTCCCTGCTCCTGGGAGACCTCTACAGGCTTGGCTGAGGGCTGGGGAGACTGAACCCAGCAGAAGAGGGGCCGCCCGCCCGCCCTCGGCTCAGGCTCTCACTCTCTGCTGGGCCATCCCCGTCGGCAGACACACCTCGCCTGTCACTGAGTAAACTTCTGTCCCCAGCTGCCGCTCTGCTGCCTGATCCCGCTGCACAGCCCACGGGACAGCGCACGGGAACAGCCGGTCACGCGCACTGTCCCAGGCTTCGTCTCCCCTCCCTGACCTGCTGTCTCCTCCGGGATGCCGGAGCCAAGGACGACTGTCTGCCACACGGGCTCTGTCGAACCTGACCTTGAAGCAGCAGCACGGGATGCTCAGTCCCTCCCTCCCTGACACCTTCCTTTGCTTGGCTTGTGGAGAACCCCCCGCCGTGCCGGCCCGGACCCTCCTGCAGTCCGCAGATGGGCGTCTCTCTGGGCCCCCAGTTTCAACACCAGCCATGTGCTGCTGCCTCGCCCGTCACCACCCGACTCACAGACCCTCACGCCTCCTCAGGGCTGCCGCCTGCACATCTAGCGAGCGTCTCAAAATCAGCACAATCAGCACGTGCCAAGGCGCCCAGCCTTCCCCAGACTGTCCCCTGCATGGTCCCATTTCAGCTGATGACAATGTTCTCCTCCAGCTGCTTGGGCCAGAAGGCTGGAGTGCTCCCCTGCCCCCTCTCCTTCACCTCTTCCACTGCACCTCTAGCCAGAAGGTTCTGACAAGTCCATCCTCAGCACTCCGGAGTCTGGCCATGTCTCACCTCCAGCGTTACCACAATCTGGCCTCAGCCACGTCACGCCCGTGGAGAAATGCCACACGGTCCTGGGGCGGGCTGCCTGCAGCCCCTGCCCCCCTGTAGCCTGTTCCTCACTTCCACTGCTCAGTGTCTGTCTCCACTAGACCAGCAGTGTCACCAGGCAGGGACCAGTGTCTCTGCTCACAGAGGTGTGGCCTGTGCTGAGTGCCACCGCGGCAGGCAGACCAGCACTCTGGGCGGGAGGCTGACCGTGTGAATGGCAGCACTGGCCGATGGGCAGGTCAGCAGGTCCACAGACCAAGCGACTGGGGCGGGAGGAAGGAGAGGACCTGCCCAGGCTGTCCTGGTCTGGGAGAGGAGGAAGGAAAGGACAAGTGTCCAGCTGGGGACCCGTGGGGCTGGAGGTGCTGGCATCAAGGTATACCTCGCATGAGGACAGGGCTCAGCCAGAGCAGAGACGGGCTCGCTGGCCCACCACGCTCGAGAAGGCCAGGGCTGTCACGGGACAGAGGGGCCCCGGGGCTACGGCAGCCACAACACTCACCCGTAGTAGGGCAGCTCATGGCACTTGCGGAGGTAGGCATGGTAGTGGGTCCTCAGGGAAGCCTCGAGCTCGCTGTCACCGCCGGCCACTTCCTGCACCTTGCGGTAGGCGTTGAGCAGGCCCTGCTCGCTGGCCCCGGCCTTGGCCCCACGGCCACGGAGGGCGGCAAAGAGCCCGTGGCCCCGCCTACACAGGTGGGCAGGGAGGAAGGAGTCCAGTTGCTCCCTGTGGAGAGAGGAAGACAATGCTCAGCGTGCGGAGGGGCTCCGTGGCCGGGGGCAGGCACGCTCATGGGGCTGGGAGGCCCCAGACACAGGCCACCAGGAGTCCTGCTGCCGCTGTCCCAGCAGCACGCCCGACAGGCGAGGGCCCTGAAGGAAAAGTCAGGAGACGGGGAAGAGTGGACACCAGGCCGAGGCCGGAGGGCTCCATGGCGACATCTGGGTCACAAGGAAGGGGGAATCTGACAGCCGAAAAACTGCAAGTGACCCAGAACTGTCGGTGGTGTGTTCTGCCCAACGGGCATGTGAGAAGCACCGGCCTCCCATCCAGCGACACGGGGTTGTGGGAAAGAGGAGGAGGAGAGAGGCCGGGCGTGATCGCACGTCCTGCCCGTCCCAGCAACCCGTGGCTACGTGGGCCGAGCACTGGCTGGTCTGCCTGAACCACAGCCGGAGCCGCGGTCTCCGAGCACTGGGAGCCCAGCCCCACTGTGGCTTCTGGGGCACCAGGCACCCAGCAGGAGGGCTGGGGGACTTGTGGGGGCCCAGAGAGGCCCGACTGCAGGGCGGCAGGAGTAGAGGGCTCCAGGGGGCTGCCCACCCTTCTCGGGGCTGTCGTGGGCGTTTTTATCATTGGTCCCCTGCACAGTCCCTGACTGTGACTACAAACAGGCCAGCTCCCTCCTGACCACGGAAGGAGGCTGAACGCCACCCTCACGCACATCTAGGGCTCCTCGGGCTGGGGCTCCTCTTGCAGAGGTCACTTCACCCAGGTCCCCCTGACTGGCTCCTCAGCCCCGGGGAGTGAGGAAAAGGAAGCTCAGAGAGGTGGGATGGCCCACCCGAGGGGCCACAGTATGAGTACCAGCCCTGGGGCCGAGGCCCCCCGACTGGTGGACCTCGAAAGAACTAAGGCCACTTGTAAGCAGGATTCTGGGGCAACCCTCCCCACCCCACACCCCTACGCTGGCCTTCACCTCAGGGTGCAGGCCGTGGGCTGACCAGGCCGGAAGGGCCCAAGCTGCACGCGGCACACCAGCGCACCCAGGGCCTCGCAGTCCTCCATGTCGCAGGGGTACCGTGCCGCCAGCACGTTGCCCTTGGCCTCCTCGTAGAGCAGCCGCAGGACCTCCTCGTCATGGATCTGTGAGGCAGGGAGGGGCCGCTCAGCTCGGCCAGGGCACCGGCGTCCAGGGCTCTGGGGACCGGGGAGGCTAAGCAGGGGGCACCAGGCCCACCTGGGGTCGGCCGCCTCACCTGGAGCTCCCGCCGCTTTGGGAAAAACACGTTCCTTCGGAACTGCAGGGAAGGCTCGTCTGGGGAAGAGGCCGGGGTCACTGCTCAGCCCTGCCTGGCCCTCTCCCGACGGGCCGGTCCCCAGTCCTCGGGCTCCCCCAACCGCAGCTGTCCAGACAGCGGGGTGTGCGGCTCCTCTCGACACGCTCACCGACCTCCCGGCCCGCCCTCTGCTGGGCTCCCCTGCCAGGAGAGGCTGACAGGGCCTGGGGAAGATGCTGGCCCTGCCCCTCAGCCAGGGCAGTCCCCGCTCCGGCCCGGGGGCGGGGGGGGGGCCTGTGAGGGGCAGCAGGAGCGCACTGACCTGTGGCCACGTCGTCGTCCGGCGCGTCGGTGAAGCGCAGCAGCAGCTCTGGCCACTGGCGGCCCAGCTTGTAGGGCTGGTGCTTGGGCTTCAACTGCACCTCTGCGGGGCGAGAGGGAGTGGCACTGCAGCCTTCACGGGGGCAGGCGGAGGAAGTGCAAGGGCACAGGCCCCGAGGCACATGCACATGCGACCGCTGCCCACGTGACGGCGACACGACGGCGGTCACGGCCAGCGCTGTCTTAGGGGTACACGCTGCAATGCCCCATCCTCACCTCATCCACAGAGAAAACGAGGCTCAGAGAGCTTACGGGGCTTGTTCAAAGTCACAGAGCACAGCCAGCCTTGGACTGTCCCCTGCGGTGCCCAGGGTAGCCTGGGGGCGGGAGGTGCTGGGGGCAGCAGTACAGATGGCCCCAGCACTGCCATTAGGAAGCGGAGCCCGAAGCTGGTGACAGAGACCAGAGGGGCTGCCCTCCCCTCCCCTGGCAGAGCTGGGCAACCCCCCCCCCCACCAGCTCCACTGCCAGCATCTCCCCTGGGCACTCCAGCTGCCCTCCCATCCTACAAGCTCCTGGCCTCCGTGGCCACAGGTGCCAGCCATCCAACTGCCCCACCTCCCCTCCTTCTCTTGCCCCCGCTCCCATCCGGCCTTCCCGTTCACTAGGACGGTCCCAGTGTGTTTGTGCCTCAGGGCCTTTGCACTTGCTGTTCCTCCCGCCCCAGTCCCTTCCCCCAGAGCCTCACGCGACCTGCTGGCTTGGGTCTCAGTTCAGGCGTCATCTTCCCTGAACCCTTACCTAGGGCAGCCCCTCCCTGTCACTATCACACCAATCGTGCCCCACCTGGGCGACTCTGCAGTGGTTGGCACTATCTGACTCCACCTCACTGTTCATGCACCCTCCAGCCTGAGTGTCACGAGGGCAGGAGCGCCCCCACGTGGTTCCCTGCTGTGCCCTGGGCCCGCGTGGGCCCTCGCCGCAGATGTGCCCCAGACTCAACACTCAGTCCGGGAGTGGCAGAGCAGTTTCACCTTGGACACCACAGTCTTTGAGAATCTGAGGCCATTCCCAAGACCACCTGGTGATGAATGAAGATGGCTGCTGGGGGGCGGGCGCAGCACGGAGGGGGAATGGCAACGCCCATGCCATCAACTAGCTCCTGTGCCCTCTGACCTTTATCTCCTGCCTTCACCCCTCCCACCAGAGGGCCGGGCACCTTGTCCTGCCAGCCTGGAGCCCAGGGTCCCCATCCCTGTCCTTCCATCTGGGCCCTGATTGCAACCCACAACCACAGCCACAGCCTCCAAAGTGGCTTCCCTCCCTGCCTACAGCCCCCTCCACCCCACTCCTGCACTCAGCTTCCCCACAGCCCTTTCTCCTCCCATCCTCTGTCTGATCCAGGTCTCCTGGTGGCTCCACGGCCCTCTGTGCCCACCGAGACACTTGCTTACACCCTGCAGAAGCACCCCTCCCAGCAGCCCTCCGGAGGGGAACACGCTGCATGCAGCAGCATCCACTCCCCTCCAGGAAGGCCTCCCTCAGCAACCCCCCCACCCGCTCGGCGGGACCCTCCAAGCACACTCCATCTTGGTTCACTGAAGCCCAAGGAGGGACACTGCCTGCCCAAGGCCACCAGAGTTAGTGGCTAAAGCAGGGCGGAGCTCTGCACACTGAATCTCCAGTCCCACACTTTCCACGAGTTCTGAGGGCAGGGGTGGGGCTCTGCACATACTTGTCAGATGAACGGGGACCCCTGGGCTCACTGGGGGAGGAATCTGGACTAAGGGAGCCCTGCCTTTGCCCATGGCCCAGCCCTGGCCGGCCTTGAACCCCGAGCCCTGGCAGCTCAGAGGGCTTCTGTCTCAGAGGGACCACGCTAACCCCCTGGTCTGACACTTCCAGATGGGACCATTCCACCTGGAAGCTGTCACCCAAACAGACTATCCCTGGAGCCCTGTTCCAAGTACAGTGACAATGGCAATGGGAAAGCCAAACCCTCCAAACACCCAGTTTGAAGGAAGGGCGGCGCCTGCGCCAGCAGCCCCAGGCCATCTGTCAGAGCTTACCCACAGTGGGGGGCAGGGGGCGGTGGCAAAGGTCCTGTGGGGCCCTAGTCAAAGCTGAAGTGACCTTTCAGCCTTCCTGAATGCAGCGCAGGAGGGAACACAGTGGGCACTGACTTCCTGCTGCCATGGAAGTTCCTGCTTCCTGGAAGTTCCTGCTGGGGCCGCTAGCCACCCCCCTGGATGAGGCGGTGCCCCAGGGAGACAGGGCCAGCGGGGCACATAGGGGGCCCATTCATACCCTTGATGGGGAGCAGGAATGCGAGGAGGAGGGAGTGGGGGCAGAGGAAGTGGGAGGGGAAACAAGCTGACAGGGAGCCTGAGGCAGTGCCCACCAAAGGGAATGCCGCTCCCAGCCTTTCAAAGACACAAGCCAAGGGGCCCACAGTCCTAAGCCACAGCCTGGCGGCTCACGGAAGCACAGCTGCGCTGGGCGGGGAGCAGCTGGAAGAGAGAGTCAGCAGGAACACGGTGGGCGAGAGCGGCAGCTGGGCAGGAAGCTCCAACTGGCAGAAGGGGTGTGTGTGGGGGGGGCAGGCGCTCCCTCTCCCACCAAGGCAGCTGATAGCCCCCCTCCAAGGTAGAGGTACAAACCCCACCACTGGGGGCCCCGGGGACCAGTTGACCTCTTCTTCCCCTGCTCCTCTACAAGAAAGGAAGTTTAAGCCCAAAAAACACACTTGGCCCTGGCACCAGCGGGCCATGCTCTCCCCTGACCCTTTCCTGCCCAAGCCAGGAGGCTGGAGGCCCTATTCAGAGCCCGGGCACCACCCCCACACCACCCCTGCCTTTGGCATCTCATCCTGAAAGGGCATGGCACTGGTGGGCACAGGCCAGAAGCCAGGCAGAGCTGGAGGCCCCCCGGCAGAGAAGTCGGTTCCCGCTCATCTTGCCTTCCTGACCCGCAGGCAACGTCCCATCCTCAAAGACGGCTGCCTCCTGCGCTGAGTACCACCCTCCTCCCAGCCCTCAAGGGCAGGCACAGTTCAAAGAGGTCAGCTGGGGGTCACCCAGGCTTCCCTTCTGCTCTCAGCCCTCCCACGCACTGGTCCCACCATGCCAAACCTCAATTTCCTCATCTGCAAGAGAGGGCTGGGCCACGAGAATATGGTGACATTCCGCTCACTAAATGCCAGCTTGCACTGGGGCACAAAGCACAAGCTCCGCGCATGCAGACCTTGTCCCTCCCTGTCTCCTGGTCCTGCCCCTCCTCTGCCACCGGCAGAAAGAAAAAAGGCATCGTCGAGTACTCTGGGTCCTCAAGGGGTGGACAACTCCAGGACACACTCGAGTCCCACCTTCCCCTGAGGTACGGTGGCCTCGGGCCTGGAAGCTGCCCCCTCCCACGCACCGGTCAGCACCCTTCCAACCCAGCCTCCCGGGCTTCTCAATGGCAGGCCTTACCCAGCAGAGGGGAGACAAGCCAGAGCGCGAAGATGTCCATGGCAATGTCTGGAAGCTGCAGGACCTCTCGGATGGCGCGGTGCAGCTCGTGGGCACTGAGGGACGGCAGGTTCTCCACGGCCAGGGGCACCACCGAGTCATCCGCCAAATACACCAGCACGTCCGGTGCTGCAATGGAAACCGGGCAGGGTCAGCTGGGCTGGTGCGCAGGCGCAGACATGTCCATCAAGAACCCCCCCCACCCCCACTGGGGCTGCAGCCCCCACTCTACACCCCTGGGGGACCCTGGAAAGAGGCAGGGCCCCAGCACCCCTGGGAACCCCGGAAAGAGTGCTGTCAGGACTTACTCAAGACCCTCACAGCACCCAGAAGCCCAGCACCTCTGCCCCAGGCACTGGCCTAGCCACACTCCAACCCCCAAAGGTTCAGATTAGGGCTGGCACTGCCCCCGGCACGCTCCCCTCAGAGCCCCAAGTATTCCTCTGCACTTCTTCCCTGACGGAGCGTGTCCCACTGGCAGGGACTGAGGCAGACACGCTGAGTCCATGGTGAGGTTGGTATAGTTGGTGTGTCAGGCTGGAGTGGGGAGGGCTGGGCCAGTCGCTGTCTCCCTCTGGCCCAGGCTAAGGTGGGAACTGAGGACTCAAGGAACCCCAAGGTGAAGCAAGATCCAGCGCTGAGCTTCCTTAGGACTCAGGACTCAGAACTCAATACCCTGGCCTTTCAAGATAGTCTCAGACAGGCTGGGAAGTACAAGTTGGGCATTGTACTCAACAGCATGATAGCTCCTGGGATTCCTATTTGCAGTGCAGAGTCAAGGGGAAACCTTTGGAAGAGCAGCCAGATTCAATCCCCGTCCCTGGAACTGCAGCTAGTGGGAAGGAGCGCTGAGCTCGGAGGTCAATATACTCGGGTTCCCACCCTCACCCGGCCCCTGGCTGGCTGGCTGACTCCAGCAAGCCCGTGAGTGCAGGCTGCCTCACCCATGAAGCTGGGCTACCCACCCCCCTTGAAGTGCGGTTATAAATCAAATGAGTGAAGCCTGTGAAAGGCACAGTTTATCGTTAATACAAGGGAAAGCACTTTTTGGATACCCAGTCTGTTCCCTAACAGCTACTTTCTTGAGAGATCATAAGATAATCTCCAGGATGCTGAGATTCAGACCCACTTTTCAGGTGGGGAAAACTGAGGCACTGAGGGCTCCAGTATCCTGTGACTTAACCTCTCCAGGGGCCAGTTTTCCTCCTAGAAAATGAAGATAATGATCCCTGCTTTCAAAAGGGTGTTTGTGAGAAAGAAATCCAACAGAGAAAGTGAATGCGTCATTTTTCATTCATGAGATTTCTTTTGAATTTCACAGCTATGGGAGACACGCTCATTTTACAAATGAGGACACGGAGATTGGAGAAGAGTGCCCAACTTGGCCAGTAGCATAGTAACAGTACCCAGGTCCTCTGATTGACTTGGGTCACTTTTGCATACCTCAACATATCTTATTTGTTCATTAACACCTAAAATTCTCTTTAATGGAAGAGATGAGAAGCCAGGGCTACATCCCTGGGGCTGGGGCCCCAAGAGGGTATGGTGCAGAGATGGAGACAGGGACCCACCTCGGGCTCCCACGGAGGACACGCTGCTTCGATGGGACCGCTCGGCGGGGCCAGGCTGCCTGGCACTGTCTTCCGTCCCGTCCATCTGCAGAGGGAAAGAAAAAGAGCTGTTACTGGGGGTCCGGGGATGGGGTGGCTGGGGAAGCTCTCACTGAGGAAGGGAAGGGTTCCGGGCTGATCTGTGAAAGAGAGCAACGGGGCTGGAAGCACTGCTGCGCAGGGTAGAGGGGTGGAGGTGAGGGGGGTCCTCAACCAACTCCAGGTCAGGGCTGGTGGGAGGACGAGGCCGTGATGGCCCCCAGCGCGGTGGGAGCTCGGCTCGCCGGCTAGCCCAGGCAGGGCACCGCGCAACCGCGCCGCAGCGGGGAACCAGCGCACGGCGTCGCCGCGCCCTCACCTCGCAGGGACGCAGCGCCTACCGCCTCAGCCCAGGTCGCTGCCTTGACTCCGACCCCCAGCACCGGTTCGGGTTCTGCCGTCCACGGAGACTCCAGCTCCCCTTTCGGCACCCAGCACCCCGGGTGCGACACGGAAGCCGGAGCAGAGGAAGCGCGGGGCGCAGGGCCCCGCCTCCCCGGCCCGCGGGAGCCAATAGGAGCCTGAGGCCGCCACGCACGCGCCCTGCAGTGCCGGCGCGTTCACGGGCCCCCCACGCCCAACCCCGCGGTCCTGAGCAAGCCCAGGACGACCTGGTCACACATCTCTTCTGTTTGTCTGGGCACCCCCTGGGACGGTCGCACCAAGAACCAGCCTCGTCACCCACCCGAGTGACCAAGGGCGAGCGGCCCTCACACCGATGCCCTGTAACAGGGTGTGGAAGGTTCAAGGCTATTGGGGCTCTGGGCGTGAGCTCTGGCACTTACTTGCGTGTGACTTTGGGCCTGTCCCCCTCACCTGTAAAATGGAATGCTAACTGGGATGCTTCCGGGGTTCGCACTGTGCTGGGCTTTGGGCAAAGGTGACACAGGCAATGACCAGTAGGTACTGCAGCGCCCCCCAGCCCTGAGGGGTGATGGGCTCTTTTCCGTGGTCCTGACTCATCTTGGTCAAGTCCCTTCCCCTCTGGGCCTGTTTCCTTCGTCTGCAAAATGAGGATGACCTCCAAGGACCCTCAAATTACATGCCAGAAACGCAGGCAGGGCACACTTGTTTTTCCAGGGAGCGGTCACATGAGCCCTTGCTATCTTAGACACACAGCCTCGGAGACCTTGAGGCCTTCCCAGGCTGGGGAAAGGAACGGGGCCTGGAAGATCAGGTGTGAAACCACCTACACCCAGGGTCACGTCACCAGTGTGTCCTGGCAATGCCAGTGTGCATGTGCCTGTGTGGGTCTCAGGGAGAAAAACAAGTCCGTGGGGTGCCTTCCCAAGCCAGAGGTACGAGAGCTTGTTCCAGGTGACAGCAATAAACTTGATGATCAGCAGAACCAGGAGACGTTTGAGGGAGGGTTGGGGTGAGCTCACCAGGCCCTGATTTCCTGGCACTGGAATGGAGCTCCAGCTCCTAGTCCAGGCCTACTAGCTTCCTCGGGATTTGAGATAGCGCCTAGCCTGCCCACCTGGACCCACACTGCCCGTTACAACACCTTCCTTCCCGGCATGAACTGAGGACTCGGGGAAGCTCAGATGTGAGCTGGAGAGAAGGGTAGCAGTGGGAACAGGCATTTCCCTCCTGGTTCTCAGCTCTGTACCCTCAGATCAGGACACAATGGTTCGATGCCCTCCCTAAACCCACTGAAGCAACGTGGGAATAGAGTTCGAGGTTGTTGAGTGCTTGCTGGGTTTGGGCCCTGGGCCAGGGCAGGGGATGGAGACCTGGGTGATACGTAGAATCTGAATGTTATGGTTTAATTGGTGAGTGCAGGGAGAGAGAGAAGCCCAGGAGAAACACATGTTTAAAACTACATAGATGAGCCCTGACCCGTGTGGCTCAGTTGGTTGAGCTTTGTCCCCCCAAGCGAAGGTCACCAGTTTGATCCCCAGTCAGGGGCACATGCCTAGGTTGTGGGTTCGGTCACTGGTCAGGGTGTGTACGGGAGGCAACCAATCGACGTTCCTCCCACATCAATGTTTCCCTCTCTTTCTCCCTCCCTTCCTCTCTAAAAATAAATAAATAATAAAATGTATTATTTTTCTTTTAGAGGGGAAGGGAAGGAAAAAGAGGGAGAGGAACATCAGTCGGTTGCTTCTTGCACGGCCCCTACTGGGGACCTGGCTCACAACTCAGTCACGTGCCCTGACTCGGAATCGAACTTTCGGTTCACAGGTCAGCACGCAATCCACTGAGCCACACCAGCCAGGGCCATTGGTTGATTCTTGGATGTGCCCTGACCAAGCAGGGATTGAACCACAGCCTCAGTGTATCAGGGCAGCGCTCTAACCAGCTAAGCTACCTCGCCAGGGCTCGCTCGTTTGTTCCCCTCAGTGAATAGTGATTGGTGTCTGCTCTGTGTCCCACGCCGTCCTAAGCCTTCATGATAACGTCAGTGGGCTGAACAGCCAGAGCTCTCTGCCCAGCTGGAGGAGGTAGTGACATGATGCGACAGAGGGCGGTGAGTGTGATGGAGGGAACAACAGGTGGGGCCAGGCCCCTGGCCCAGCCGCTCAGTCAGTGTGTCAGAGCGTCGTCCTGCTGCGCCAGGGTTGCAGGTCCCACCCTGGTCGGAGCGCATTCGGGAATCAACCAGTGAATACATCAATGAGTGGAATGACAAATCAATGTTTCTCTCTCCTTTCCTCCTCTCTCTAAAAAAAAATAAAAATCAATAAATGAAAATTAAAGACAAAATAAAAGGCAGAACCAGGGGTTGGTGCCAGGGGTGCTGCTGACCGAGTGCTGGAGCCGGAGCTGGAGGAGGCCCACGGGGAAAGGGCACTGCCGGGCGAAGACCTGCAGACAGGAGCCTGTTTGAAGAAGAGGAGGAGGCTGGGGTGGCTGGAGCAAAGCGAGCAAGGGGGTGGCCAGGGGTGTCGTCGGAGAAGATGAGGAGGTGCCTTGAGGGCTCCTAGAACCTAGGGAAGCGTGTCCCTTCCGCCTGTGAGTGGGATGGGGCTGTTGCGGGGAGGGGAGCGGAAGAGAGACCTGGTCTGACTTAGACGTCCAGCCGCTGAGTGGAGAGCGTGCCGGAAGAAGCTAGGGTGGAGGTGGGGGACCCGTCGGGGCAGGGATCCCTGTGGAGGGGACAGTGGCTTTGGGTCCGAGCTGTGGCCGTGGAGGAGGTGGTGGATTCACCTCTGTATTGAAGGCATTATATTTTTAAAGATTTCATTTATCTATTTTTAGAGAAAGGGGAAGGGAGGGAGAGAGGGAGAAAAACATCAATGTGCGAGAGATACATTGACTGGATGTCTCTCACGTGCCCCCACCAGGGACCTGGCCTACAACCCAGGCAGGTGTGCTGACTGGGAATCAAACTGGTGACCCTTTGGTTTGCAGGCTGGCACTCAGTCCACTGAGCCACACCAGCCAGGGCTTACAGGCAATACTAATGCCATTTCCTCCTGGATTGGTGGTGAGGTGTGAGGGGAGGGAGGGCTCAGGACCACTCTAAGCGTGGTGCCCACATCTGGGGCTTCACAGATTTCTACGGGCAGCGGGTGCTGAGCCCAGATCTTTGTGCCCTTTGTTCACGACCCTCTCCGGCCCCTCTTCCCTCTCGTCCTCCAGCTCCCCACCCTGGCAGTTTGGGTTGTCATTGCCCAAGAAGAAGTGGGTAGCCCTGCCTGGTGTAGCTCAGTGGATTGAGCACGGGCCTGCACATCAAAAGGTTGCAGGTTCAATTCCCAGTCAGGGTACATGCCTGGGTTGCAGACCAGGGCCCCAGTGGGGGGGCTCATGAGAGGCAGCCACATATTGATGTTTCTCTCCCTCTCTCCTTCCTTTCCCCTCTTTCTAAAAGTCAATAAATAAAATCTTAAAAAAAAAAAGAAACAGGCAGTCAAAGACTGATCACCCCAAAGCAGAGAGGCACACCGCCCTTTATACAGTCAAAACCTCTATCTTTCCCTGGGGAAGAGGCCCTGCGGAGAGGAGGCCAGAGGAGGCTGTTTAGACTCTCGTGGGGGCAGAGTCAGCAACCTGGGGGAAGGTCTGCCTCCCACACTACCAGCTTCCAGGCTCCCCAGTGCCCAGGAAGACCTCCCTCCCGCCGGGCCTGCCCCTGGTGGCCAGGCTCCAGCTGCCCAGCCTCCCTACCTGCCTGGGGTCACCTGGTGCGTAGTGATGACATGGGGACCAATGGGAGTGCGGGCCGGGCCGGGCAGGCAGGGCCTTGGCCCCAGGCAGAGTCTCTGAACCCGGGCTCACTGAGGCGGCCTGGGGGCGCCCAGCCAGGGGCCTGGGCCTGGCTCCCAGTCCTGGCCGTACTTCGAGGGCCGAGCTGGCTAGCAGGGCGGGCAGGTCGCCGTGGGCGGTCATCCCTGCCCCTCGAGATTTCACACTGCACAGCCCCTCTGGTCCCTCGGGCCGCCCAGGCTGGCTCGCTCCCCTCTCCTGGCGCCCAAGATCTGGGCGCTGGGCCACTGCTCACCCTGCACCCAGGGTTAAACATTAGTGGGAGGCTGTCAGTCCAGGTTCGGGGAGGGAGAGGGCAGAGTCACACTTTCACTGGCTCCTCAGACCCGGGCCGCCGGCTGGACGATGCCTGCGGAGGAGTTTGTGGCCGGCTGGATCTCTGGTGAGACACTCTCCTCCTCCTGTCACATTGTCCCCAGTGGTGGGCTACTTCCTGGGGAAGGTAGGGGACATAGGAGGAGCTGAGGCCAAAGTCCTGGTTCCCCTGGAGTGGCCAAAGCCAGCCGTCCCAGAGCATCCTGGGAGCCATCTGCAGGGAGAGCACAGGCAGGCAGAAGTGGCGGAGTGCCGCTGCGTCCCAAGGCTGGGCTGCCTGACACCTGCCGAGAGGGGGAGCCAAGGTGAGCGGCGCTCTCCCTGGGCACCCACAGCACCTGCACCCCGAATCCTGCTCTCTGAGCCTGCCTTGTGGGGCTCAGAAAGTTCACTTTTGACCTCACCTGCTGTCCTGCGGCCCCCTTTGGGCCTCTGCCCTACCTGACAATGAACTGATGCCCGGGCCCTGAGGCCTGCTGTGCTCCGGGCCCAGCTCGGCTTCTGGGTGACATTTCTCTTAGGAGAAAGAGAGGGACATTCTGACCCTGCCTTCTGGGGATGCGACCTCTCCCGAAGTTCTAGGGCCAGCCTCTGCTATAGAGGGCAAGACCAGGAAGTGGGGAGGGGGCTGGGGCTGGGGCCTCCTCCCCTGGCGCCAGCTGATGGGGGCAGAGCACTGGAGGGCAGGGCCTGGACCTGACAGAGGTTGTGAAGGGAGGGAGGGAGGAAGGGAGGGAGGAAAGGGTAAAGCTGTCAGGCAGGAGCCATGGAGACCCCTCCACAGGTCATGGCTAAGGAAGTCAGCCAGACCCTGGGGGGTGGGGGGGCACAGGGGCTCCCACCCAGTAAGGACACCCGTGTCTGTGGGTAGCCTCTCCCATCTGCACGTGGTTCTCCCAGGCAAGACTGGGGCTCCCTCCTGTGTCCCCACACTTAACCAGCCCAGTGCCTGGTGCGGAGGAGGGTGCAGGGACCAGCAGAGTGTCTTCGGGCCGGTAGCAGTCCCTGCCCTCTCTCCAGCCTCAGCCCCTCCCCCCTGGGCACAGACTGCCCCTCAGACTGGCATGAGGGACCTCACTCATAGCACCTTCTTGTCACCACAGGAGCTCTGGGCTTGGCCCTGGGACACCCCTTTGACACTGTAAAGGTGAGTCTTGAGGAGGCACCCAAGGAATGAAAGGTGTACCCTGAACCAAACGTCAGGATGCCCGAGAGCAGGGCTTGGCTGCCAGAGGCCCTCCCTGCCTCCCCGGCCTTGCAGGGGCCCTGCTCAAGGGGGCGGAGGCTGGAGCCTTGTGGCCTGCCCTCCTGCTCTGACCCTGTCCAGGTGCGGCTGCAGACCCAGAGCACTTATCGAGGCATCGTCGACTGTATAGTCAAGACGTATCGCCATGAGTCGGTGGGTGGCCTGCTTCTGCGGGTTTTGGGGTGGGAGGCATCTGAGTGGGTGCTAGTTCCCTCCTCCCCAGGTGGGGCTCTGCCCTTGGAAGGGAGAAGACCCGAGTATGGGGCCATGGGGGCCTGGGTGGTAGCTTAGTACCTCAAGAGTGGTACTGAGGCCGCCCCAGCCTCCCCCGCCTCCGCCTCTGGCTGGGGCTCAGAGCGGTTTCCAGCTAGAGGAGGCCTGGTCAGGGCTGCAAGGGGCAATGGGGAGGGCCCCACGTGCCCCGCCCACTCTAGTGCTGCCCTCTCCCTGCAGATCCTGGGCTTCTTCAAGGGGATGAGCTTCCCCCTCGCCAGCATAGCTGTGGTCAACTCAGTCCTGTTCGGGGTCTACAGCAATGCCCTGCGGGTGCTCACGGCCACCTCCCACCAGGAGCGGCGGGTCCAACCTACCAGCTATACGCATGTCTTCATAGCTGGCTGCACCGCGGGGTTCCTGCAGGTCAGGGTGACGTCGGGGGTGTGCCTGTGCGCGCGCATGCGCTCACGGACCAAGTGATGGTCTGTTCGTTCCTTCCCCTCCCAGACCCAGATGGTGACCCACAGCTGCCTACCGTGGGCTTCCCTGTTGGCACGTGAGGGGCTGTAGGGAAGTGGGCAGCTCCTGCTGCTCCCGACGACCTGGCCCAGCCGAGGGCGGCCTTCCATGCGGTGGGCCTATGGGCAAAAGGCCGTGGAGAGCAGAGAGAGCTCCGGGCGGGGGTGGGCTGCAGGAGTTGGTGCCAGGAGGACACCAGGGAGAAGCAGCTGACGGCCCACACTGGGGTGCACAGGGTTTTCCCGCCTCCGGAGGGGTGTGCCAACCTCAGGGCTGTGGGAAGACCTCTCTGAGGTGACCTTTCTCCCTGGAGAGCTGACAGACCCTGGAGCTCCGAGCCCAGTGTGGAGCTCCTGATGTGGTCCCGGTACGCCCCAGTCCACAGGTCTTGCTGGGAGAGTCCAGGGCATTAATCATTAAGTAGCTCTGGTCACTCGCTTTTGGTCTCTGTTCTCAGTACTTAAGCACCTGGACTCTTGGGGGTTGGGTGGAAGGAAGAGGGGTCTCAGGAACCCAGAGGAGCTGCAGCTGAACGGGTGTCTGAGCATAGAGGCTGGGCCCCGAACCCCAGCCAGGTGCCTCAGGTCACCCCCTGTTTGACACCTGCCTGGATGTTCTTGACAGACTTCACGAGTCAGAGAGCGAGGACAGAGGACAGAGTCAGCTAGCTCGCTAAAGTAAATTAATAATTCGTGAGACCTCAGAAGGCCCTGCATTGTCTTTTGCCCCTCCTTGTACAGGGTGCAAGCCCCGAGACCTGGCACCGGCCCCCCAACAAGGAGGGGTGCTGGGGCCCCAGGCCGGGCAGCTGGGTGTCGGCTGGCCAGGCCCAGCCCTCCAGCCTCCTCTCCAGCTCTTCAGGAAGTAGAACAGATAGCTGTGCTGCCCATCGGCACAGGGTGGGGACCAGGTCCCGCGACCAGCAAGAGCCCAGGTTTGCTGTCAGGCCTGTGACTTCAATCTTGGAGCAAAAACTGCATTTTAGTGTGGCAGTGGGAGGGAGAGGTGGGAAGGGACTCTGGTTAGCACAGGGCAGGGACTGACATCACTCCTGTGCACAGAACTTGTTCTCAGCTGGCTGAGGCTGACCCCGTCAAACAGAGCAGCAGTGTCTGCTGTCTCCACTGCCCCCGTGGGTGTGGGATGGGGAGGGGCGGGCCCCTAGCCAGCACCCACCGGCTACCCCAACTTGGGCCCCACCATTTCCTCAGCCCCCCGGAGCCCAGGGCTCAGGAGCACACCCCCCAGGAGAGGCTCTCGGGCGGCACTGCCAGTAGGCTCCGGGGGTGGTGCCAGGGCCCCCTCTCACAGGGAGGGTCCCCAGTCCACCAACCTCCTCGCAGGGCAAAAAGCCAGCAGACTTGGCCTGCCACCCTCTAACAGTGGCTGCCAGGCTGCCATCAGCCATCTCCGGGGCTGGGGGGCTGGGCCCCTGACCCTTACACACACACACACACACACACACACACACCACATGAGCCCCCGAACACCCGCTAGCCTCAGCTGTGACCTCTGTTTTCACCCGAACAGCAGAGCCTGACCTAGCTGGTTCCCTGACCCATGCCTCAGCCCCTCCCCACAGCCTCCCTCCGTGTCCTCCCAGCACCCACCCTCAGTCCCAGTTCCATCCCAAGTCTGCGTCCCGCCTGCCCCAGCCAGGTGATGAGTTCTAGGACCTTCAGGTCTCACCACTCAGAATGTCGTCACATTCTGTTGGGACAGTAGTGGTTGGGGGTTTGTGAGGGCCTTGCCCCCCTCGGGGGCCTCTGAGAGGTATGCTGCAGGAGTTGGGAGAGGGAGGCTCTTTGAAGTTGAGAGGGGTCATGTCACTGGCCCACGAGCAACCTGATGCCAAGGAGGTGGCCCTGGCCCACCCCCAGCTTCCAGTATGAGAAGCCAAGAGCTGGCAGTGGGAGCGTGACGTCCTGTGGGAGGATGCTGCCCGCCTCGCCCACTGCCTCCTTGTTAAGAGAAGCTGCCCTGCCCCAGCCCCACGAGGGCCTGCACGCTTCCTCCCCACAGGCCTACTGCTTGGCCCCTTTCGACCTCATCAAAGTCCGGCTACAAAACCAGACAGAGCCGAGGGCACAGCCCGGGAGCCGCCCGCCCCGGTACCGGGGGCCCGTGCACTGCGCGGCCTCCATCTTCCGGGAGGAGGGGCCCCTCGGGCTGTTCCGGGGTGCCTGGGCTCTGACGCTGAGGGACACCCCCACATCGGGAATCTACTTCGTCACCTATGAATGGCTCTGTCGCCAATTCACGCCAGATGGCCAGACCCCCAGTAAGTGAAGCGCTGCAAGAGGTGGGGAGCAGAGAGGAGTGGAGGGGAACCAGGGGAGGCAAGGGCAGGGAGAGGGTGTTCCTCAGTCTGACCCTGGCCCCCGCTCCCCTGCTCCAGGCTCAGCCACGGTGCTGGTGGCCGGGGGCTTTGCAGGCATCACCTCCTGGGTGGCAGCCACCCCCCTGGACGTGATCAAGTCCCGGATGCAGATGGATGGTCTGAAGCAGAGGGAGTACCGGGGGCTGCTGGACTGCATGGTGGCCAGTGCCCGGCGGGAAGGGCTGGGGGTCTTCTTCCGGGGACTGACCATCAACAGTGCCCGCGCCTTTCCTGTCAATGCTGTCACCTTCCTCAGCTACGAGTACCTCCTCCACGTGTGGGGATGAGCCTGGCCGGGCGCTGCCAGCAGGTAGCTCCCCAGTGGGACTGACCACCCACCACCCAGCTGCCCAGACCGAAGGCCAGGTTGAAAGCACCAGGTTGAGATTTCAATGTAAGAGGCTCAACCCTCCTTGTCAAGGTGCCTCCCAGTCCAGAAGATGTGGAGGTGGACGGGGAGACGGCACTGGGGGCCCTGCCCAGGACCCATGGCTGGCCTCAGCCTCCAGGAGCCCTTGCCTGGATTCCTTCGTAAACCCAGTAACCAGTGGTGCTGGTGACATTCGTGCCCCCAGCCTGTGACTTTACCCCTTCAAGAGCTCAGCCTCCACTCCACTGCCCGGCTGCTAATGATCCTCTGGGCCCCAGGGGCAGCGTCCGCCTCCCCTCCCCTCCCCTCCCCTCCGTCAGACCTCTCCCTACCTGACTCAAGAGTGGCCTTTACATCTCCTGGCCTTCAGAACCCTTCAGCAACTCCCATCACAGAGTGATGGGAAAAGCCCAAACCCTGCCCCCTCCTGATGGGGCGCTGGGGCACCTCCCTGCCCACTCACCTCGATCATAGATCATAGCCCTCGCCTGTGTCGTGGTTCTCTGCTGCCTCATCAAACTGCAAGCTCCCTGAGGCCGGGGGTCGCACATCTGCTCGTTTCCCAGCTCAGAGCCCGGCGCTTGCGGCAGCCCGGCAAACGCGTGTTGAGGGAAGTGGCGTGGCATTCCCAGCCTCTCTCCTGACTCCAGCCACCCCACCTGTTTCCTTGGCCATGTCCCTGCCCCCACCAATGCCCCCAACCCTTCACCCAGGGCTTTGCCTGCCCTGGGGTCACTCCCAGTGGAGGGGTACCAGAAGTCAGGGGTATCTGCCAGGCCCGCTCCCATGCCTGGCACATATTTACTTGTCTCAGTTGCGAAGTGGGCATTCAAAACTGCCTAAGAGGGCCCTGGCTGGTGTGGCTCAGTGGATTTGAGCACCATCCTGCGAATCAAAGGGTCACCAGTTCAATTCCCAGTCAGGGCACATGCTTGGGTTTCAGGCCAGGTCCCCAGTGCGGGGCATGTGAGAGGCAACCACACACTGATTTTTTCGCTCCCTCTCCTTCTCCCTCCTTTCCCCTCTCTCTAAAAATAAATAAAATATTAAAAAAAAAACTGGCTAAGAGGGTTCATTTAATTGACCATAAAGCTGAGCAGAGTTTGACCCACTGAGTGTCCTGACCTGGTCTGGGACCAACCCAGGCCTGCCGCCTGGTGACCTGAGTGCCTAGAGTCCCCGCCATGCCCGGGCTCCCTGTGAGACCAGTCACAGCACTCTAGTTGCTGTTGACAGAGGAGACGGCCTCCGCTCGGACAGTCCAAGGCCCGCCCCTGGTCACACAGCTGCCACGGCAACAACCTGCCCGGATGCATCTGAGCCCCCAGCTCCCAGCTCCCCCTGGGGACTGTGACAGTCGCCCACAAGTCACCTGAATTCACAGCCACCCGGGTAGGCCTGCCAGCCTCAGCCCTGGCCCACTCTCCTGGAGCTGTCGTTCACCGGATCATGGACCGCCGGCCACAGGCAGCACCCCACGTCGTTCTCCCTTCTCCCATCGTCGCATCGTGGCCCCAGGACACGTGGCCACTGAGCCAGCCTGTGGGTGCCAGCCTCCCCAGCAGCTTGGTGGGGCCCTGCGCCTGGGGCCTTGCTGCAAAAATGTGTGACGCGGCACATTGCCCGTCACTTGCCTTCAAGGAATTCCCTCACTGTTGGCTGCCATGGTGAAGGGGCAGGACTGCTGAGGATGCAGGGGGCGCCCCACCAGCCCGGAACCTGGGCAACTGCTGCTTTCTGATGCCTCTTTGCTGCGACAGTTTGGCCCTCACCCTAACTCACAGAGTGGTTGCGGCGGCCCCAGTGTGGCCCGTGGAGCAGCGCTGCCAGCACCTTCTGGTGCTGGTCAGCAATGAGTCCCAGGCACCACCAGGGCCGAGCGAATTGGATTGTCTGAGCCGAGGCCCAGCACCCTGTGCTGTGCGATGCAGAACTCTCCCGAGACTTCTACACACACACAGCGGTGCTCTGGCTGTTCCTAACAGCAGGACGTGCTGCCCTCTCGAGCAAGGAGGCTCTGGGTCTGGTGGAAGTGACTGGACTCTCGGAGCCCACAGGCTGCCCCCCTCCACAGGCTCGGAGGCCTGCTCCCGGGACGGACAAACGGGGTCTGCCCGAGCCAGTCTCTGTCCCTTCTGTGCCTCAGTTTCCTCCGAGATCCCTTTCCACAGGTCAGCCTGTGGGCCCCAGTGGCCATCCACCACCCCTGAAGTGCCAGAAATTTGGGGCTGGACTCGACAGTCCTGGGAACACCTCGGGCAGTCTGGCTGGGAGGGGCCAAGAGTGTGCATGTGAAACAGGAGGTGGCTCTCATAGCCCAGGAAAGAGGGGACGGGGTCAGGGCAGTTCTCTGAGGTTTGCCATCTCTCACCCATTACCAGTTAGCGAGGGAATAAAATATGAAAATCCTTTTTTGATTTTGTTTAAATTAAATCCCTTTTGGGATAGTTCATTTAATTTCACCCATAAGCCTGCCTTTGCACTGTCTGGGCACGCGCTTGTTTTCTCTCTGGTCCTCTTGGGAGGCGGGGGATGGCTGGAGCCCCCCTGCTCTCAGCTTGCATTAGAACCAGGGAGCCTGGTGGGCCTCAGGGTCCCCCACTAGCCCGATGCAGGGCGGTGCTGCGGTGCGGGTAGGGTTAAGCATGGCTGAGCAGTGAGAAAGCAGGTCACCCTGTCGAGGCCCCAGGAGGCCCCAGGGCAGTAGGTTGGAAAGGAGACTGGAAAGATAAATAAAGTCAGGCCGGAAATGACTGACACGAGCATGCATACGTGTACTGATGTTTTCTCAGAGGGAGAGGAAGGGAGAGAGAGAGAGAGAAACATCCATGTGAGAGAGAAACGTCAGTCCTGGACGATGCTCCAACCAAGCCCCCTGGCCAGGGCATGGCTGAAGACATATTTTTAAAGATTTTATTTATTTATAGAGTGGGGAAGGGAGAGAGAAAGAGAGGGAGAGAAACATCAACGTGTGAGAGTTACATGGATCGGTTGCCTCCTGCACACTCCCCACCGGGGACCTAGCCTGCAACCCAGGCAGGTGCTCTGAGTGGGAATCAAACTGGTGACCTTTTGGTTCGAAGGCCGGCACTCAATCCACTGAGCCACACCAGCCAGAGATGAAGATATTTTTAAAAGCCAGATGTTTTTACATCAGCGGTCTCTCACAATACACGTGCTCAGTTCCTGCAGGAATGAACAGGTGTCATTAGAGGTCATCACTGCTCTCCAGACCCATTTAGACAGAAGGAATCTCTGAGAACGAGGGAACAGCCAATGAGCTGCTCTGAGGTTGAAGGCGGGGTTGGTGTCCAAGGGTCACGCGTAGAGGGCTTCGAACCTGGGCAAACACGTTCAGTTGTTTCTCATTGGACTTGCGTTGTCCAACTTCACATGCACCCGTTTTCACAGCGGCATCACACAAGGAGAAATTGCAGGGGACTAATCTATGTGTGTAGTGGCGCTAAGGCTGTGCGTGCAGGTGAAGGGGGATGACAGAAGGGGGTGACTCTGGCGTAGATCACCACTGCCAGCCTCACCGAACAGCTGAATTTAGTTTCATTAAGAGAAGTCACTCTTAATTGGCGTCTCCAGCCTGACCACTGTCCTGAGCTGCGGACTCACACTGCCGACTCTGGTCACAGGGCCTTGAGCACCCTGAAGACACCTGCCCAGGTGTCTCAAAGAGGCTTTCCCTCTCCCTTCCTCTTGCTTCAAAGGAGTCTCCAGTTCCTGTGAACCAGCTCCCAGAGTTTGCTGGGACCCACTCCCTTCTTTCCGGGACTAACTCAGGAATATCTCAGAGACGTTGTGGCCTTGGTTCCGAACCACTGCGATGCAGCAACCATCACAACAGAGTCACATGAGCGTTTGGTTTCCCGGGGCGTACAAAAGTTCCATTTGTGTGATACTGTAGTCTAGTGTGTGCAGCAATAGCGTGTGCCTAAAAAAAACAATGCACATGACTTAATTAAAAATACCTTCTTGCCCTGGCTGGTGTGCTCAGTGGACTGAGTGCCGGCCTGCCAACCAAAGGGTCACTGGTTCGATTCCCAGTCAGGGCACCTGCCTGGGCTGGAGGCCAGGTCCCCAGTTGGGGGCACACGAGAAGCAACCACACATTGATGTTTCTCTCCCTCTCTTTCTCCCTTCCTTTCTCTGAAAATAAATAAAAATAAAATCTTTAAAAAAATACCTTCTTGCTAAAAAATACTGACCCTCATCTGAGCCTTCGGCAAGCCATAATCTTTTTGCTGGTGGAGGGCCTCACCCTCATTGTGTGAAAAGTGCAACACCTGCGAAGTGCAATGAAGCACAATAAAGCGAGGCGTGCCTGTATGACTGCCCTGGTCCTGCCCTGAGTCTGGACAGATAACTTTTTCAAATGCATTTCTGATCACGTTACCGTACTCTTCTTATCCCCTTTGATAGCTTCCCATTACTCTGAGGACTCAGGGCAAGCTCCTTCTGCAGCCTCCAAGGCCCCAGGACATTCACCTTCTCATGGTTCCTTAAGCGTGAAGCTTCCCTCCCACCACAGGACATTTGCACCTGTTGCCCTCCCACTCATCCTTCAGCCCTCAGCTCGGTATCGCTTCCTCAGTGAAACTTCCTGCAGCCCCTCTGTCTAGCTCAGGTTCCTTTGGCTTAGATGCACCTGGAAGGCTTGTTAAACTACAGATTGCTGAGCCCCGCCTGAGTCTCAGATTCAGTAGGTTTGTGGAGGGTCTGAGCACCAGCGTTTCACTAAGGTCCCGGGTGCTGCGGGGCACAGTTTGAGAACTACCGGCTCGGGATTTCACGTCCTCCCCCTGTGGTGCGGAATTATATACTTTCGTTCGGGTGGCTCTTTGATGATAATCGTCTCTCCTCTACACCACGGGCTCCGTGAAGCACAGACCTTGGCTCTTTCTGCTCATCATCAGTCACACTCCACTGGCATACGGAGGTGCTCAGCGAAGTTTTGAATCAGTGAATGAATGAATGAATGAAAGAAAACGTCTTCCTGACTTCCCGTCTGTCAGGCTGGTGCTCTAGACTTTATGTAGAGCCCCCCTATCAACAAACAACTGGACTCCAGATCCAACACAACAGACGTGATTTAAGAACCACCTCTAACTTGGCAAGTGGTAAGGGAACTCCCTAAGGACCCTTCAAAACTAGACAGTGAGTGCACCCAGGTTGTTCCTACAGCTTCCCTTAGCGCAAGTTCTAACACCGGGACCTCGAAGATTAGAGAACCACTTCTAGTCCGGAAGACCAGATAGACCTTGCGTCCCGGCTGAACCCGCCTCTCGCACATTGTCAAGATCCGGAAGGGGCTGCATCTTTAGTAAAAACGTAGACCAGAAAACCTCTCCCAACCAGTAAAGGGAACCTACAAAGAAATCTTCCTCTCTCCCTGTGGTGGGAAGAAATTAAGAATAAGATCTGCTCTCCTGTGAACCAGGAACCAACCACATACATGCCTGCTCCCCATACCACCCTTCGGGCCTGGGCACATTCCTCCCAGAAATTAATGTATCATGGTGTTAGCGCCCCCTCGTGCCTGGTACGAGCAACTACATTTCATCTAAAGGAGAGCACCCTAAATCAGAATCTTCAGGTCTTCCGGAGATTAAGAGCAACCAATTAAAAAAAAAAAAAAAATCCCACCACAAAAATTACCAGACCTACCTGGAAAAATGCCACCATAAACTAAAGCATCAGTAGACACAAAAGCAACAGATTTAGCCCCCCCCCAGCATTTCAGATATTAGAGTTATCAGATGCAGAATGTAAAATAACTACGCAAAAATATTTAAATACATAAAGGAATTGAAAGACGAAAAACAAGACAGTATAAAAATTATGACATATATTTGAAAAAACCAAAAGGTTGTCACAGCTGAAGAGAAGTGGAAGGTGGAGGAGAAGAAACCACTCCGAGGGCAACGCGGAGAAGCAGGGAGACGGGGACCCCCCACCCCCGCCTGTGGGCTCCCGCACCCAGTCCGTCCGCCTCTCGAGACTGAGGGCGACGCCGCCATCTGCCATGTGCGCAGTGGTCCAGAGAGCGCCCGGCGAGTAGAAAACGCTCTGTGCGAATCAATCTGTCTAGTCCCCACGACTGACCTGGGGTGCCAGCCACTGGCTACTGCTGTCTGGGTCTCGCGCACCTAGAAACAGGGAGCGGATCTTGTTCAGGTTTGCTGCCCGCGAGCCTCGCCCGCCTTTTGGACACAGAGGGCGTTCACTACACGCTTGTGAAGAAACTGAAGTAACGTAAATAAGTGTGTTTGGCCACCTCTTACTATGCACGTGGCAATGCCTGTAAAATTTGGTAGGAATGCCTGGCCTTGATTTAAAAAAACAAAAAGAGAACCAATCCATTGGGAATAGTCCTCTTGGATACCTCTCCCGGCCACACCTTATGCCTACCCAGGAGGAAGCCGCGCCCACTCCTTAGATCCCTAACTTGGTTTCCTGGTTCCTGCTTTTGCTCCCCAGCCCCCATGTTTTTCACACAGCAACTAAAATTAATTTTTTTTGTTTGTTTGATGAATTCCACTTTTTAAATATATTTTATTGATTACGCTATTACAGTTGTCCCATTACCCCCCCTTCATTCCCCTCCACTCTGCACACCCTCTCCCACCCACGTTCCCCCCCTTTAGTTCATGTCCATGTGTCATAAGTTCTTTAGCTTCTACATTTCCCATACTATTCTTGCTCTCCCCCATCTATTTTCTACCTACCACCTATGCTACTTATTCTCCATACCTTCCCCCTCTCTCCTCCTCCCACTCCCCTGTTGCTAACCTTCCATGTGATCTCCATTTCTGTGGTTCTGTTCCTGTTCTAGTTGTTTGCTTAGTTTTGTTTTAGGTGTGGTTGTTAATAATTGTGAGTTTGCTGTCATTTTACTATACATGGTTTTTTTAAATCTTCTTTTTCTTAGGTAAGTCCCTCTAACATTTCATAAAATAAGGGCATGGTGATGATGAACTCCTTTAACTTGACCTTATCTGAGAAGCACTTTATCTGCCCTTCCATCCTAAATGAAAGCTTTGCTGGATAGAACAATCTGGGATGTAGGTCCTTGTCTTTCATGACTTGGAATACTTTTTTCCAGCCCCTTCTTGCCTGTAAGGTCTCTTTTGAGAAATCAGCTGACAGTCTGATGGCAACTCCTTTGTAGGTGACTGTCTCCTTATCTATTGCTGCTTCTAGGATTCTGTCCTTCATTTTTTACCTTGGCTAATGTAATTATGATGTGCCTTGGTGTGTTCCTCCTTGGGTCCAACTTCTTTGGGACTCTCTGAGCTTCCTGGACTTCCTGGAAGTCTATTTCCTTTGCCAGAATGGAGAAGTTCTTTATTATTTATTCAAATAAGTTTCCCACTTATTGCTCTTCCTCTCCTTCTGGTACCCCTATAATTAGGATGTTGGAATGTTTAAAGATGTCCTGGAGGTTCCTAAGCTTCTCCTCACATTTTTAAATTATTTCTTCATTCTTTTCTGATTGTATATTTTTTTCTTCCTTCTTGTCCACTCCATTGATGTGAGACCCAGCTTTCATTCCACCACTATTGGTTCCATGTGCATTTTTCTTCATTTCACTTATTGTAGCCTTCATTTTTTCATCTAATTTGCTACCAAAATCAACCAATTCTGTGAGCATCCTGATCACCAGTGCTTTGAACTGTGCATCTGATAAGTTGGCTATCTCTCAGTAGTTTAAAAGTACTGGTCCTGGGGTATTCAATTCTGTTCGCGCCATCTATTTTTTTTTTCTCTGATCTGGTCGCACTTGTTACGTGTGAGGGGTGGAGCCTTAGGTGTTCACCAGGGCGGGGCACCCCAGTCACTGGGTTGTGACGCTATATGTGGGGGTGGGGTCCGAGAGGGAACAATGGCACTTGCTCCTCTCTCCATCGGACCTCAGTCATTTCCCCAGAGCAAACTGGGACCCTCTGGTGCCAATTCCCACAGGAGGGTGGGCTTGTGCAACCTGTGGGACTTTCCAATGACGTCTCCTGTGAGGCTGGGAGTCTCTCTCAGCACCTTAACCTCCTACAGGTGTTTTCAGTCAGTGCCCCAAGGCTCTATTTCCCGGTGCTGGGATCCTGGGTTGCTCGCAGTGCCTTGCTGCACAATTGCCGTGTCGCTGGGTCTGCCGGTCACCACCCCTCAGCTGGGGTCTGCCAGCTGCCCCCTGTGCACTCAGGGTTTACCCGCTGCGGTCTTGCGTGCCCCAGATGCCTTACACGCATGGTCCCAACACTCTCTGCTCTCTGTGCCCGGCTGCCCGACTCCGCCCCTCCTACCGGTCTGGATGAACGTGTCTATTTTAACTCCTTGGTTGTCTGACTTCCATACAGTTCAATTTTCTGTCAGTTCTGGTTGTTATTCTGTTAATAAATTGTTGTCCCTATCTTGGTTGTGTGAGGAGGCACAGTGTGTCCACCTATGCCTCCATCTGGGCCACAAGTCTCAAATTAGATTTTTTAGAACATAAAACATATCTTGTTCCTCCTTTATCTAAATCTCCCACTGCCCCCAAAATAACTTCCTGTCTCACTTAGAATGAAATGTAAATACTGACCGCCCAAAGGCCCCACCCACCTTCCCTCCCTCCTCCTCTCCTGGGCCCTCCCTCTTTCAGCCACAGGGATGTTCTTCTGCTTCTCAAGCCTGTTGTTTCCAACCTTAGACATTTGCACCTAGTTTCCTTGGCAGAGGACACTCTTCCTTTGGAAGAGTGAGTGTTTCCTTCTTAACTTTCACGGCTTAGCACAAACGTCATTTCCCTGGATCCCCTCTCAAAGTCGCTCCCTACGGCACCATTCTTTTCATTTCACCGGCACCCATCGGTACCTAAAATCCCTGCGGTTATTTGTAACCTGTGCGTCTTCAGCTCCCTCTACTAAAGGTAAGGGATCCTCTCCGTCTTGTTCAGCCCTAGCTTAGAGTCCTAGAACAGGGCCTGCCCACAAGTGAGACTTGAATAAGCCACCTGTACCTAGGCAAAGTGTGATATGTGACAACAGTGATATGTGCCAGGAAGGGAGAGATCACTTGTGGAGGTGGGGTGCAGGGGAGGGGAGGCTCTGGAAAGAAGTCAGCCATAAAACGGGGTTCTGCTCTAACAGGAATATGACACCCGAGACAGAGAGCTCATCTGCCCCTTCTGTTACTTTGGTCAGGCCTTCAGAGATTATATAATTTTGGTTTCCACATTTAAGAAGAGATGTCAGAACCAGGATGATTTCAGAAAAAGGACAATGTAAATGACTGCAGGCTAGGAAAAACAGAATCTGCGAGGAAAGGCGAAATGATTCAGGATCTTAGGCTAGAAAAGGCAGGCCAGCCGGTGACTTCAGGGCTGTTTAAAAGTGAGTCGTCCTCGTTGTCCAGCAGCCGATGTTGAGGTGGTCAGTTAGAACAAGTCACACAGCCTTTATTCCCTTACTGTGACAGTGCAAGCACCAGGCAGAGAGTCACCACCTCCCCAGGGCTCCATGTTCCCCGGTGACCAGCACCAGCGAGGGTTGGATGACAGGCGGACCAGGGACTGTCTCACCGTCAGGAACCCCCTGAATGAAAGGCTCCTGCCTCTTGATGGGCTGTGGACGAGGGGAGGGAGAGTGAGAAGGGCTGGGAATAAAAGGCACTGCATCGAAGTGGAGAGCGTCTCAGCAGCAGCCCCTGGAAGGAGGTGCCTGGGCTCTGAATGCAGGCAGCAGCTGGGCTGCTGTGGGTGGCCTAAGTCCTTGATGGCTACGCCCTCCACCGAACTGCACGCTGGAGCTCGTGGTTGCCTGTGGTCGGCCTGAACACGCAGGATTTTGGCCCAGAGCTGGGATTCTCACCAGTCAGAGTCTGTCTTTGCCCAAAGCCCACACCCCTCCAGGTAAAACCACCCTCTACCCATCGCACTCCCACGGTCTGGCTCAGGCTTCACCATCTTCGAACCAGTCGGAGTCTCCCTGTCTCTAGGCCTCACATCTTTGACCCACACCCCACATCTCCGCGTTCTAGAACCCACAGATGACGTGTCATTCTGGAGCTGGAGAAGATGCGTGAGATCTGGGGCCAGGAGGCCTGGAAGCGCTGGGCCACCTCTGACTGGGACATCTTGGACTCATCCAGGAATTCCAGCACCTGGATCTTCTTGAGTTTGGCTAATACCTTTTGGGGTGCTTCACCACCAAACTTGGGGGGCTAATGAGCTCCTCCAGCTCCCGGGGCCTCCTCGTGGCTCTGGAGAGAATGCCTGACTTGGTACCTGCTGCTCCTTGGCCTGGACTCTGCTTCCCACCCCTGTCTGTCCTTCAAGCTGCAACTTAAAACTCACCTCCTCCAGGAGGTCTCCTAGGCTCTACAGGGCCATAGCACTTTGCACATAATCACACTCCACTGTCATTGACTGCAAATCCTGCCCAGCAGGGACATCATTTTTGCAAGCTTGTCACACAGGCCTTGCTGAAGAGATGTTGCGGAACGATCAAGTGAATGACAGAAAAAACAACCAACCAAAAAAAAACAACCGACTATTCCAAGTTCTGGCTCTCTTCTGTTTCCCCAGTAAGTCCCTAGCCCACCCCCTCCTACTGACCCCTCCTCCTCTCCTGCAATCTGAGAGCTAAGTTAGCAGAGCAGCAGGGTGTCTGGGCCTCATCTGGGATCCGTTGGTAGCTGAGGAGGAGTCCCGGGCCCTGGGAGTCCTTCCTGCTGGCATTCTGGAAGAGGAGGGTCCCCAGGGTCATCTGCAGACAGCTCCAGACAGCTGTGCGGTGGCAACCCTCAGCCATCAAGTTAAAAAGCTGAGTTGAAAGTGTTCACCCTTTTCCACTGAAAATTACACCCTGGCCTCTTTTCTGATTAAAAACTTTATTTTCAGAAGCAGAACTGTTTTTAATACAGAGTCCAAGGCATTGACCTGTCTACAAAGCCCAAATTTCACCTACGCAAGCCCCAGCCTCCCTGGAGGCCCAGAAAATGCCCAGCCTGGCTTCGCTTCGGATGCCCTTCCCTGGCTCGGGGAACTTTTGTGCAGAGCTTAGACCTGTTCTCCCAGCTCCTCTCCCTTCTGCACCTTTCACAAAAACCCCATTTCCAACGGAAAGAGACCAGCCTCCCGCCTGCCTTCTGTGGCAGGGCGTTTCCGTGGGAAACAGGACGGGAGGGGCTCTGGCAAGGAGCAGGTGTCCTTCACGGGCGGCAGAGCCGCTCCACCTCCTCCTCACAGGCATAGAATTTTTCAAAGAGCTCCGGGGAGGCGCCATTGCACTCGAACCACCTCCTCAGAGTGCCCAGGGCCTGGAGGACATCGGCTCTGGTGGGCAGGGGCTCACAGCCATCCTCCCCAGCCCCCTCCTCGTCTTCGGGACCCATCTCCTCTTTGCACGCCCCAGATGTGGGCTCCTCACCCTCCAGATCCACAAAGCGGGAAAACTCATCCAAGCTCAGCCCACCAGGGATGGGCAGCATCTCAGAGGCTTTGTCCGAGGACAGGGGCATTTTGCAGGGAGCCAGCCCTTCCTGAAGGAAGCTGCTTACGATGAACTGGGGAGGCACCTTGGCCCAGGCTGCCGCCGCCATGTGCAGCGTGTCCAGCACTGTGATGCCTGCCCCAGCCTCGGCCAGCGATGTGCCGGCCCTCCTGCTCTGGACAGCTGCCAGCTTGCCCAACAGACGGTGCCGGTAATGGGCTTTAAAGGCCCGGATCACAGAGCTGGGCAGAGAAGGTGTGGTGCTAGTGGTGGAGAGAGGCAGGATCCTCACATGGCAGAGCCCAGGCAGGCCTGCCAACTCCTCCACCACTTGGGCAGCCAGCAGCAAGGCTACCTGTCGGCCCTGTCTCCCCATGTCCTGGTCAAACTGTGCCAACCACTCCGACCAGGGGATGCCCACGTCGGGGTGGTAGGAGGCCGGCAGAGCCTCACTGCTGACCCCAAAGAAGCACCTGGGTGCAGCCTGGAGCCCACTGACCAGTACCCGCCGCTTCTCTGTGCCCCTGCTGTTGGCACACAGCAGCACGTGCACCTGATCACCTGCACCTGCTCTGCCGGGCACTGCTCGATACAGCAAGGGCACTTCAGCACAGCCGAACACATCCTCTGGGGAGAAGTCTTTCAGGGAGAGGGGCGGCCGAGTCTGGGACGCGAGGCCTGGGGGAGGTGGCTCAGGGGGGAACGGAGGTGCTAGTACATGGCGGGCCCCAAAGCCCACATTGTTTCGGCGTTTCCAGCGGACCAGCCAGCCAATGCTGGGCACGAAATCCTGGCCCAAGATGTCGGCCAACTCCTTGGCTTTGTGGAGCAGCATGGGCCCCGTCACGTCCCACGCCTTGGCCCGGGCGATGTGGTACCAGCAAAGCAGGGCCTCGTCGATGCCGCTGTACTTGGACTCGCGCTTGCGCTTGCGCTCGCGGTTGGCGGTGCCACTGCACCAGTCCGCCAGCAGCTTCTCCTTGTTCTTGCAGATGCGTGAGATCTGGGGCTGGGAGACCTGGAAGCGCCGGGCCACCTCTGACTGGGACATCTTGGACTCGTCCAGGAGTTCCAGCACCTGGATCTTCTCAGCCAGGGATAGAGCGTGAAGCTTCTTCTTGCTGCTGAGCTCCATGGCGTCTCCAGGGCGCCTGCATGGGAGAAAACAGTGACAAGGGTTCAGACCGCTGAGGCCAGCTGGCACAGGAGGGGAGCACTGTGAGGACGAGAATTGCTGAGGAAAGGGAAATCGGCTGGTACGCGGAGAGACCAAGGGGCACCGGGTCACCCGGGGAAGGGCGAGGGGGCTGTGCTGAAAGAGGAGGGAAATGGCTAGACCTACATGGAGGAATGCCAGGACGGAGCTGGGGGGAGGTGGCTCACTGGTCAGAAGGAGAGGAGAGTCTGGGCAGGGCTTTGGCATAGTTGGGGGAGAGCATGGATAGAGCCGAGGGGACAGCTGCATAGATAGCATGGGTTTAGATGGGGGAGGACAGGAGGCTGGGGCTGAGTGGCGCAGGCTAGGGATAATCAGGGCTGGGAGAGGAGAAGCGGGATGAGGACCTAGGCTGGATTTAGATGAAGCTCTTAGAAGATGGGGTGGTGGAGTGGGTGAACAGAGTCGAGGTGACAGGTGTACGGACAACAAAGAGGGATGGATGGGGCAGAAGGAGCGAATCTAATTTGGTGCTGGGTCCCCAGGAGGTGAATTGGGACAGGGGTCGGGTCTGGAGAGTAAATGGGAGCACAAGGCCTAGAGGGCAGGTGCACAAGCGACAGAGGACAAGAGGGGTGAGGAGGCCATGGGTAGCATGAGCGGCAGGGTGTCTCTAGCAGGTAAGGTGGTGGCCTGGAACGGGTATCAGGGTGCAGGCAAGAGCGCCCGGGACCCGGGGGGCCGGGGGCCGGGAGCCGGTTCCGCAACCTGGTGGGCCTCTGCCCCCTGGATGCGGGGTCCGTCCTTGGGTTGGACCTGGGAGCTCCCCGCCGGGCCACCCCGCCTTGCGGCCTCCTGCTCTGCACCCACCTCAGGCGCTCGTCCCGCAGCTCCAGCCCTGCCTTGGCCAGTCTCCCGAGTCCCGGTCCGGGTGGCTACGGGAGAGTAGGGGAAGGACGGCACCAGGACCCGGAGGGCAGAGCGGCCGAGGAGCGGTCCGCAGAGGCGGGCTGCGGGTGCGCGCACAACAGGACACCAAGCTCGCCTTCCGCTCAAGGCTCTCTCCCGGCTGGGAACCTACGGTGCAGCCGCTGGGCTCCCACCCAATCATATTGGCACTCAGCGGATCGGTCCCGCCCCTACCTAAGTCTCATTGGACATCGCGGAAGTGGCGGTTCGTCAAGCCCCCTGGGAGGCGGGGCTTCTAGCGCTGGGAGCAGAGTGAGACCCAGAACCTGGTCAGACTGCGCCTGAGCGGTGCCCCCAGCACCTGGGGTCCCGGCCGGCAGGGGGCCTCACGAGCCTCGGGGCAGCGTGGGAACCAGAGAGCAGAAACTTAAGACCTTTCTGGCCTCAGTTTCCTCATTTACCGAATAGGGTTAATGCCCCTCAAGAAGTGGTTTTGAGAAAATGGAAGCAAGCAGTTATGCTACACAAAAACCGTCACCATGGACAGCGCTGGCCTCCGCTCGCAACCCGGCTACGCAGAAACTGGGGCCAGTTCTGATTAAGGGCGAGTAAGGACTAATTTTTACTAGTTTTCTAACAGAATGCAGGTTTGGCTTACAAAGCCAGTACTGGAGAGGCAGGTGCTGGTGTAAAGGAAAATGGTTTATTCAGGTGCTGGCAACCTGGAAGATGAGGGACTCTCATCTTGAAGCCCATCTCAGCATCTCATGCATCCTGCCTAGTTTGCATAGGAAAACCGTGAGAACAGGGAAACTAAGGAGTTTCTGGCGACGTGCAGTTTCTCAGCTCTACTCTTGGGTGGTTTCTATGTTACCTCCTGCATGCGTCATCATTCGCTGTTTCACTGCTGGTATCAGGGAACAGGACGTGCAGGCAGCATTTCTGCTGGTTCTGATAGGAGTTGCTGATGCTCGCCCAGTTCCTTGTGGTCAGGGCCACTTCTTGGTTAACCAGGAGCTACAACTGCTGATGTCTATAAAATACTTACAAGGAAAGCTTCAATCATGAATCACAAAACTTCTATGAGTTTGTTAGTACAGCCCATTCTGTAATTACCATGTGATTAGTACATTATGTTTACTTCAATCACTGTTACAATTTTGATATCCGTTGGCAAGAACCATTTCTAAACCCAAGACGCAATAATCACTCCCTTCCTTAGTAACCTTAAGTTCTGTCTGTTCTGTGCAATCATATGCAAACATCTCAGCGTGGGGTCCACAGCTCCCTGCTCCCAATCTCGCCTGCTTTCCCGCCTTGCCTCATTCATCCCCTCACGGCTCTGACCAGGAGACCTGACGGAGGGTCTGAGTCCCCAGCTCTCTCTGCCTTTCTCATAGGCTTCCCTGCCCAGAGTCCTGCACCCACTGGCCTCCTAAATTCCATCCTAAATCCCACCTCCTGCAAACCCTTTCCAAATTTCCCCCCATTTATGCCTGCTATAATCAACTCATTTTCACATTTCTTTTCTGGCCCGTAGACTACTCAACCACAGATCACTGCTTTGCTCCCTCCACTCCTGTCCTACTTCCTGTGAAAGCACAAGGATGGAGGCTGCGTTCTCTTCCTGACAGTTCCAACCCAGAGCCAACTCCCAACTCCCATGTTGCTTACAGAAGGGGATGGCCCAGGATGCTGCCTTCCGTTACGTAACAGTGGCTTTCAAGCCTGTTCCAGAAAAGCCTACAGATACTTTGAGGGTTCATACCTGATTGATTTAAAATATTTTTAAAAATTTTTAGTAACTTCAGCCCTGGCTGGTGTAGCTCAGTGGATTGAGCGTGGGCTGTGAACCAAAATATCGCAGGTTCGATTCCCAGTCAGGGTGCATGCCTGGGTTGCAGGCCACGGCCCCCAGCAACTGCACATTGATGTTTCTCTCTCTCTTTCTCCCTCCCTTCCCTCTCTAAAAAATAAATAAATAAAATCTTAAATAAAAATTCAAAAATTTTTAGTAACTTCAAAACACACACTCATGTGGAACACATTAAGACCCACTGTGGAAGCCGCCGATGCTGGCTGCAGGGAAAGCACTCATGTTTGCACACACAGCCAGGCCCAAGGCAGGCTGCAGCCTCGCACAGTGGGCCAAGTTCATGAACGCTGCGCTGAAAACAAAGACACCAGGCAAGCACAGTTGAGGTGCCTCTGCTCCCCATGCTCATTACTCATACAAAAAATGTTCATGTGTCCCACTGTGGAGTCATTAGTTTTCCTGTGTCATTCTCTTTAATATTGACATTAATAAGCTTCTGGGCCCATTTTAAGTATCTCAAATTCCAAGGTCAAGTATTGTATATGTTTAGCTGAATTTCCTCCAAAGCAACCAAAATACAGAAATAAAAAGGATGCTAAAGTAGATTTTAAATTTTGTATTAAAACAACTTCGCTTTTCTTTATATCAAGGAACTGTTATAACCTGCTTTACAGATTGGGGATCAGCAAGAATTTTAATTTGGGAAAGAAAGCTGTATTTTACATTTAAAAACTGCTGTAAGGAAGCTTTAGAATGAAGTGGCCTTCATAACCAGGAAAGGGAGTCAGAAGATAAATCATCCAGAAAATGGCTCTGTGTAAAAACGTTTATTTGCACTAATGTTTAGAATACAGGAAATAAAGAAAGAAAGAAAAGACACAACTCCAAAGCGACAGTGAATTAGGGCCTGCCCAAGGCCAATGGGAAGGCCACACCAGGGTATCCTGGCATGGAGTGTCCCTCCCACTACTTAAAGTGTCACCAGGCAGAAAACTGAGGAATCGGGGTGTGAAGACCTTACCAGCTGCTAGTGAGCGTGCAAGGGAAGAAAGGGGGTCTGTGTGGTTTCCCACGAACCCGGAGCCAGGACACAGAGAGCAGGAGGCAGAGGCTCCCAGTTCAGTTAAGGGCAGGAGCTGAACACCCAGGTCTAGGAAGAACAAAAAGGGGATTTTGGAGGTAGGCTTTTTCGAGTTAAAAAACAGGCACATTGTCCGACATCTCCCTGTAACCCCCCCAAGCGGCTGGCCTGGCCCCCTGATGCTTTCCCTCTCCCCACAAAACCAAAGGGAATAAGGAAGGGAGGCAGAAGATGGGAATCCGAGGGCGAGGAAGGCCGCAGCACCGGAGAGCGCCTGAGAGCGAGCCAGGTGAGCACAAGGAGAACCAGGGTGAAGCTGCTACCCCCTCCGGGCGGGACAGGGCAGAGCCCAGAGGTGACCAAGAGTGTCCTGGCTCAGGCAAAGGATCCCGGGTAGCAGGGACAGAGGGCCACAGAGAACCACCCTGGGGGAAGGAGGCGGTGAGGCTAAGCAGCAGGAAGGGCACAGAAAGCTCCTTGCAAGCGCATACTCAGTTCGCTCAGTCGCTCGCTCCCATCTACTTCTCGTACAGCCTGGCCTGGCTCGCCTCTGGGGGAACAGAAAACCCCGGGGACCAGAGTGCAGGCAAAGCTCAGAGAGAAGTGAGCTGTTCCCCCACTCGTTCCCAGTGGACACTGTCTGAACCCTGTGATCACCAGGGCCAGGGCCCAAGGCAGGCAGAGTGAATGCACAAGGAGAGCCGTGAGAAGCTGGGCCCCCAGGTGCGCCTTGGGGCAGTACACTGCTCTGTTCTCCCTGAGGGCCTAGGGCCAGAGGCAGTCAGAGCTGCCACCTCAGTTTACTGTTGCCAGAGGCAGGTTGGCACGACCACCCCCAGTTCTCTGGACTTGTGAAAGAGGGGAGGAAGGAAAAGGTGGGCATGAAAAAGAAGAGAGGAGAAAACAGCCCTAGATGTATGGGGTGGGGGCGGGGAACAGGGGGAATGGCCACATCAAGAGGAGTTCTGGTTCTGGTAGATGGAGGCTTTCTCCTTCAGCAGGTCCAGACACAAGTGGCAGCTCCAACTTCCTGCAGAGAGGTGTAATGGGGTTAGGATGGGTCCCACACAATCCTAACCTGCTGTCCTTCTAATCCCCACACATCACCTGTAGTAACAGGATCACCATTGGCTACAGGGAGGATGGGAGGCATTCTGTAACAGCAGTTTCACAGTAATCCTGAGCTGGGAAAAACTTCTAGGTCTTCGAATATCATGAAGAATAATTCTCAATGGAGACGAAGTAAATAATCACCTGGAGGACTATTTCACCTGGAGAATACAGACCCCTAGACCCTCTTGGCCCTATTAAACCAGAATGTCTAAGAAGAGAACCTGGGCAGATAGAAATTTTTTTTTAAAAGATTTTATTTCTTTTTAAAGAGGGGGAGGGAGGGAGAAAGAGGGAGAGAAACATCAATGTGTGGTTGCCTCTCATATACCCCACACTGGTGACCTGGCCGGCAACCCAGGCATGTCCCCTGACTGGGAATTGAACCAGTGACCCTTTGGTTCGCAGGCCAGCGCTCAATCCACTAAGCCACACCACCCAGGGCAGATTCTCCTACTTTTTTGTTTTGAGAAACAGAATTAGCCCTTAATGTCTTGAAATTACAAGCATAATTGTACATATATTTAAACGCTATTCTGAGAAAGAATCCACAGCTTTTATCAGCTGTTCAGAAAGGTAAGTGGCTCTTAAAAATATGAAGGTCCTTTCTACCCCAAAGGTCAACATGCAGGAAAGGGCTGACAAGCTTTTCTGCAAATAGCCAGACAGAGTGTTAAATATTTTAGGCTATGTGAGCCTCATATAGTGTCGGTTACTTTTTAAAAAAATTCTCTTAAAAAACGTGAAAACTGCCGTGGCTAGTGTAGCTCAGTTGGGTGGCATGTCGTCCCACATGCCAGGTTGCAGGTTTGGTTTCTGGTCAGGGCAAAGTCTAGATTGTGGTTTTGGTCCCCAGTTGGGGCATGTGCTAGAGGCAACTGATCACTATTTCTCACAGGTGATTCTCTCTCCCTCCTCTCTGAAATCAGTAAGTATGTCCTCTGGTGAGGATTAAAAAAAATTAGAGCCCCGGGCTGGCGTGGCTCAGTGGACTGAGTGCGGGCCTGCGAACCAAAGGGTCGCCAGTACGATTCCCAATCAGGGCATGCACCTGGGTTGCGGGCCAGGTCCCCAGTATGGGGCGCATAAGAGGCAACCACTCACTGATGTTTCTCTCCTCTCCTTCTCTTCCCCTCTCTATAAATAAATAAATAAAACCTTTTTTGAAAATTAGAAAAAAAGAAACAAAGCAAAAAAAAACGTTTAATGTGAAAATTACTCTTAGCTTGAGAGTTATATAAATGAGCCACAGCTGGATTTGGCTGAGGTAGTTTGCCAACCTCTAACCTATGCCACCTGATGGCTTCTAGGGGCCCCCTCAGCCGCCTCCACTACTTCAATATCTGACAGTACTTCAAAAGGAAAGCCTTTCTACAGTTAATGTGGAATTTTATCTATAAATGGATATTTTTATGGTTAAAAAAATGAAACACAGAACTTGCTATTTCTCCCCAAAGTCGATTTCTAAATCAGCATGCAACAAGAGTTGCACACTCCCCTGCAGCTGCCAGCGGACTCTGACTTTGTTAGCGGCCTGCTTCTCAGGGGGTGCAGGGGTAGTGGCAGTGGTTTGGCCTGTATTACCAGTTAGCTGACATCACACAGTGAGCCCCTCTCCCTCTGGCCCACATCCTCCGTGCACAGTGACAGCTACTGGTGCGCTCACATCCTCCTAAGCTCCCAAATTTCTGTAAAGGAGGGTTTAGTATAGAACTTTGGCTGGAAGGCGACTTGTAGAGAGATAGCTACTTTTTGGCGCCACAAATGGTTTCTTCAAGTTTCCGTAGCTGTGGAGCATTAGTAAGCAAACTACTCAGGCTTCAGGTTCAACTCCTTTCCAGACCGGCAGGAAATGAACATTCGAATCTGTCAAGTTCAAACAGCTGACAAGCAAACCATCCTTTCAGACAAACTATCAAGTTAGTTTCCTAGACTGAATGGAGGCAAACAATTCACTACTTCCAGTAACTGTTCTCTGCTCAGTGTCTGCTTTCTCTTGGGCTGCCGATATTCCTTCTGTGTTTACAAGTTTACCAGATGATAATGTTCAAGTATTAGACCCTTGAAGTTGAAGTCCTAGGAAAGCATTCTAAAATGAGTGAGGGCAAAGTGCCAACTCCCTAATTTGGAGGATAAATCACCGATAAGAGAACTCATTTACTGTACAGGCGATGGCCCACGTTACTACCAATCGTGCTGAGTCAGCGACCCAGATGACCTACCTTCAGGAGGCTCAGACATGGACGGAGTGAGACAGTACATGTGGTAGCCGCGGTCGCAGTCATCGCAGAACAGCAGCTGGTCCTGGAGAGGGCAGGATGGAGGAGGTGGGAGGAGTAAATGACTAACAGGCTGATTAGTAGGAAGGAGGACTTCTGCAGACACTGCTGCTGCTTCTGAGCGGGGCGAGACAGGCGGAGGGAGACACAGACGCGGGCCTCTCTGGCCAGAAAACCACTGCTGTGCACCTCCATGCTACCAGCTGCCTAACTGACCTCTCTGTATACTGTCCTCTACAGTCTGTTCTCCACGGAGTAGCAAAAGGTATCTTTTTAAAATATAAGACACGCCACATCGCTGCCCTGATTAAACCCAGATCTGTTGTCCTTCCTTCCGAGCTCATCTTCTACCCTGCTCTCCCAATGCAGGAAGGCTCCACCCGGCCGCACTGGCCTCAGTACACCTGGCTCGTCCGCCTTAGGCCTTTGCACTTGCTGCTCCTTCCTGGGGATGCTCCACCTCCAAACCTTCTTGGGTAGCTCCTCTGTATTATCCCAACCTCAACACCAACAGCGACTCCTCGGAAAAGCCATCTCTGACTATCCAAACCAGCTGGTTACTCTGTCACACTACTGGTTTCATTTTCTTTGTGGCACAGCATAAAAATGTCACTCATTTCCTTGCTTACTGCTTATTTCCACAAGACTGTAGATCCCACGAAAGCAAGGACCTTGTTCGGCCTGTCTTGGTGTCCTTAGTGCCTAGCATGACGTCTGACCCCAAGTAGATGTCCCACAAACACCTGCCCAGTGACTTTCTGCCTGCGGTGCTGGGGAGGGACATGCACGAGGGATCTTGCTCCCTTTCAAAGAAGTCCACTTTGGAGGGAGCTGTGGAGCTGTGGGAAAGACAGGAAGAGCTGAGGGGCACGCCAGGAGGGGCGGGGCACGCACGTCGTTCTCGGAGGTGCCACAGATGTTGCAGCACTTGCATTCGATGCACTGCCAGCGGTAGGTCTTCACTGCCGCCATCATCACGGGGGTGAACTGCAGGCAAGACGGATGCCCTGTGGGGAGTGGAAAGCAGGTGAAACAGGCAGCCAGAAATGGGGCAGAAGCGAGGTGACCTCGTTGACTGTGACAGCCATTAGATGACAGCAAGCGAAGAATCCCCTGCAGACCGGACACTGAGCGTGACAGCCCTTCCCCGGGGTTGGAGGTACCTGAGCGACCGCAGTCAGAACATGACACTAGCTCCTCAGGTTGTCCTGTCTTCTTGTTGATCTTCGAGTCCCCGAGGCAGAAGTCGCAGTAATTGTTGGGCAGTGCCAATCCATCGGGACCCTTCTTAGCTACAGGGAGAAAGAAAGAACTTTGATGATACCCATGGGGCCCTGGGGCCACCCAACATCCTGGACAAGAGGGTTTTTCACAACCAAGCCAACTCCTGCTTGGCCCAACTCTGACACCTTAGCTTACATTTCTGTTCCTCGGACCTCTGGGAAACCGGGGTGGGCGGCTGCGAGTCTTCCTTGTCTTCGCCCTCCTCTTCAGCCAAGTGGGAGTGGGCATAGTGATAGCTGAGGCCTGGCCGGTTCTTATAACGTTTTCCACAAACTGAGTGGGGAGAAGGTCACAGAGAAACGTCTTAGGATCTCCGAGTGCCACACCCCCGTCCCTCTAGGCTGTGGGGCCCCACCTGAGGCGGAGGCAACCACCCCCACCCTGACCAGCTCTGTTCTGGGATAGGCTTTTAGTGACGGCCACCTCCCCTTGGCCAGGAGCATAGGCCCAGGGCTCTCCAGCTCCCTCGGCTCCCCTCCCTCCCTACTAAACCCCAGCCCATGGCCAACTCCTCTCTTCTACGTTGACTGTCTGTGGGGCTGAGCCCTGGCCCCATCAACACTTGCCCAGGGAATAGTCTGGGGGAGGTCCAGGTCAGGAAGGAAAAGGAATTTCTATGGTTTTACAATTTGGCAGGAAGGAGGAGAAGAAAAGTAAGCCAAACTTTTTCCTTCCCCCTCCTCAGTAAATGTGGAAGGCTCGTGCTATACCATATATACCACAGAGCACATCTCTGCCCCAAGTGGATAAAGCATAGGGCCTGGGCTTCTTGCGGTAACATCTCAATCGAGTCTGAAGGGTAGTTGGCTCCCAAAGAAATTCAAGGACACTCCCATCCAACCAGTGCCGTGCCCAACCCCCCCAACCAGCAAGGAAAGCAGATCCCCATGGGCATCTTTTACTTTTGAGCAGTGACACCAGTAAGAGTAAGGGAGCCAGCAGGAAAGGAATGGGAAGAGGATGGGTGGAGTAGGTGGCAGGATAGCGGGGAATATTAGCTGACCACCAAGTGGTTGTTTTGGGGAGGGGGGAGCAGAGGGATCTGTTGGTAACGGGTCTCTCGTAATGCTTTTGAAGCCACCTCATGCAGTGGGCCCAAGCAGCCCGAGGAGCAAGTCTGTGGCAGACAAGCAGTGGTGAAGGCAGCTTCCAGGACTGTGAGGAGTGGAGCACATCAGAAGGGCCACCGCTCCTACCCCCGAGCCATTCCAGAGATTTTTAAACTAGCATCACAGGAGATGAGAAAGGCAGGAGGAACAAGGGAGGAGGGAAAAAGGGATAGGAAAACCAAAAGTCTGAAAAGTTGAGAGAGCTACCTCTCTGGGGCGCTTTCGAGGTATGCTTTTGTTTGAAACTATCTGAAAGACAGAAAGAAAAGTCATGAGAAGAAGGCCTTGATATACTTGAGACAGGAGCAGCAGCAGCAGGAAAGCGGAGCAAACGAGAGAGAGACCCCAGCGGTGATGGTTCTCCCAGGGTGGAGGGACAGAAGTGGGGAGTCAGAGAAAAGGGGAGAAAGAGACATTGAAAAACTTGTCGTTGTACTCCTGGGGCCCTGGCGTGACTGGGGCCAGCAGACCTGGGTGCCATCTCTCAAGAGGCTAATTCTGCCTGCTGCAGGTGCCCCCTCACCAGCACCCCCACCCCAGGGGACAGCAGAATTCTCTCCCAGAGCATGCAGGTCCCACCCATCAGGTAGCGAGGCCAGGGCCTCCCAGCGGTCTCAGAGGGAGCCAGTCAGCAGGAAGGACAAGAGTCCAGGCGTCTTTTACCACTCCGAGCAAGAACACAGCCCTCCCTCCTTTCATTTCCTGAGCAGGAGCTGGGTCCAAGGCAAGGACTCCCCACCCACTCGGGAGGCACTCACTGTCACAGGCATAGGGTTTATCCCGGTCCTCCAGGATGGAAGCGTCCAGCTTCTTCCGGGCACTGCTTACGCCTTTACTCTGCCAAAAAAAAAAGAGCAAAAAGATGCTTTTTCTCAGGTGACTAGGCCTGAGGAGTTGAACCCTCCTGGCAGTGGCTACTAATCTCACTCGAATCCACCCTGCCCCAGGCTGTGGCAGCACCTCGGCCCCTCACCTTGGATTTCCCCTTGCCCCGACGCTTGGGAGTGTCTTCTTCATAGTCTTCATCGTCGAGATCATCCAGGAAGTCATCCGGTTCCAGGATCCGCTGAGTGGAGAGAAGGGTTAGCACGGGCAGCAATAATGTGCATCCAGACGCTCCCCCACAGGGGCCGTGGCAAGGCGCCCAGAGCCTCCTTTGTGACCTGGCCCTCCGCTCCAGCCCCGTCGCTGCTGCCCTTCAACACTCTACAGTCCTGTCCTCCTCCCTTCGATGTTCTGGGTTCTTTCTCCTCTGTGTCACTCTCCACGTTGTTCCCCTAGCTCAGGGCCTTGCCCACCACCTCCAAGCAGCTGAATCAAATGCCATGTTTCCACACAGCTTTTCCTGATGCCCCAAGCAGCCGTGCCCACTCCTGCCTCCGACCTGCTGCCCCAGCGGCACATTTGGTGGTGTCCCCTTACAGCACCTCACTTCCCAGATTTAGAGCTTTGCTGTTTAACTGTGTGGCCTTATGAGACATTTTTGTTAACTGCTGTTTCAGCCTCTGTGTATGTGAAATGGGGACCACAGTACCTACTTCACAAGGTTGTACAGATTGGAGAAAATGATGGAAGAGCCTTTAGTACTGTGTCTGGAGGATTTTTAGCTATTATTTTTATGTATAGTTTTATGTGCCTGTTGACAGGGACCACATCTATGTAACCCCAGGCAGCAAACACTTCTGTGACAAAAGGTGAATGAGGGAGAGTCTGTACTTAGAAGCAAAGCAGCGGGAAGCCTGCTTGGGAGCATCGAGGCCAGTCTGTACAGAGCGCTAATTAGTGAATGAAACAGCAGCACCCTAGGGCCTGTCCCCTGGCCCCCAGCTTGCTCCTTTTCTCATCACAGGCGGCCTCTGAGGGGGAGGAGGCTGCTTTCCACCAAGGGTCCCTCAGCCAGAGTATTAATCCTGTACCTTCCGCGCTCGGCTGTTGGTCACAGGAAATTCGCCCAGGCTGTCATCATCAACTCGGGGATCAGGGGCACCTCGCTTCTCCAGGGGGTCGGTGCGAAGCAGAGCCTCTAAACTACTGCCGTCCTGAGAGATGAGCCCCTCCTTCTTCAGGGTCTGGTCTGTGTCTGCAGGCAACGTCAGGGCAAGGTAAGGCTCAGAAGGGCTGCACGCAGACGACTCCAGGTCTGCAGCGTGCTGGGCCAGCCCCACGCCAGCCACTGTCTCCTGGTCTCTAGCCACTCAGGAACCGAGACACCCTAATTCACTCGGCATCCTAAATTATCTGTTTCTCTGTCTCTTTTATTAGACTGAGTTCTTTAAAGAAAGGAATCACATCTTAATCACGTTAGTAAATTCATAATCTAGCCTTAGGCCTGGTATATAATGGGAGATTAGCAGGCCTTTTACTGTGCAACAGGCCACGTCCCTGCTCAGAAAGGGTGTGCTTTACCTGGTTTAATAGAAGGGAAAGAAAGTCTCGGGTCCTCAGGAGGGTGGGCTCGCCGCTTTTTCCGCCAGCGCCGGGCAGGGTAGGAGTACAGCTGCCCAGAGGCCAACCCTGTGGAAAGAAGGGAGAGAGAAGTCAAGCCCTAACCCAGTCTAGAAAATAACCTCAAATACTTTCTAGATGAGTAGGCCCACTTGAGTGCTATAGCAAGGGAGGCACATCGGCAGTGCAGGGGGAGGGGGCAAAGGTGGGTAGGACAGTTTATGGAAACGAAAAATAGATGTAAACTCAGGGGCCTTGGTTAACACCTAGCTCTGCAGAATCCCAACAACAGCCTCAGTCCTGCAGAAAACCAAGACGCTGGTACAAACCTGTCTGATTGTTCCTCCCTGGGCTTCTAATCATAGGAAGGCCATATTCATCCACGGGTGGAAAGCAGTAGGGAAAACCCTCTCAGATGGCTCATCCCTAAAATGAGGAAGCTTCTTCCTCCCACATTCCTGAGCCTGGACCCTCACCTGGACCCCGGTGTCGCTTTTCCATCCAGATATAACAGTTGCTCTGGGCTACTCCGGTCTGGGAGTCCAAGAAAGGCAGGCGCACGCTGCGCTCAGCACAGAGGCGGGCATTGTAATTGTGGCACTGCTCCATGGCGTCTTTGTAGTACTGCTCCCCGAGGCTGCGGTGAAGACAACGACCAGGTGTGTGTGTACGTGTCTGGGGCGGGGCATCCCTCTCCCTTGCCGTCTGCTTCTCTCAAAGGCTCAAGGGACTGGGAGACTGCAGCTTTGGTTGTCTCCGCCTCCATTCCTGCCTCATGGGACACCAAGCCCCTTCACTAAGCCATTATGAGAAAGGAAGTTTACAAATAAATCACCACCTGAAACACATGATTTCTTCATGTGTTTAGTCAGATTTAAGTCTAACCCACAAAGAGGAGAAGAAACTAATGTTCTACTTTGTGCTTCTCGTTAGTCCAAACTCTATGCTACTCAAGATGCTATTTCTCCGAGGAGGATCAAGGTCGGGGGGGAGATGCCATTTCTCTTAACTCTCATGACTATGAGAAGCAGAGGTTAAATCCTTTTTATAACAGGGGAAGAGTTCAACAAGGTCTGGGAGACTTCCTAAGATATAATCAGCAAACTGTAGTACGTCTTTACAATGCAATTCTATGTGGCCATAAGAAAGAAAGAAGCTCTTCATGTATTGATATTAAACAATCTCCAAGATAATTAGAAAAAAAAAAACAAGGTACAGTGTTGAGAAGTGTTACAGGACGTGACCATCTACGGAGCAAAGAGGGAGGAAAGAGACTGTAGGCCTCCAAGAAGAAAAACCAAGGGACTATGGGACTTTCTTCTACGTGCTCTTTTATATCTTTTGAACTTTTAACTAGGTACTTACTTGGCCAACTAATTAATTCTACACACTAATTTTACAGTCAATGAAAACCACCTGAAAACACCTGAATTTCCTTGAAGCCTACCCTTTACTGAGTATCACTATACTGGTACAAAACCTATTTGTTCAAAGGCTCATCCTAGGCCCTTCTCCATTTTCTATTTTCATACCATCAAATTATACAGGAAGGAAACTTCTTGGAATCCAAAGACTCCATTCAAAATCTTCATCAAGAGCAAACTGTTAAGTGCTCTGAAAAGCTAGGAGGCTGCACGGCACCAGGAGTCGCCCCGAACGGCTGTAAGAAGCATGTACATGGGAACGATCCTGTGCTCATCCTTTAGGGCTTCACAAGCACCTCAGCACTGCAGCTGACCCTCTAATAACTGATATTTACATATTTGATCAATCTTAAACAGAGGGCAGAGGTGATTTCTTCCCCATGGTACCCCACTACCCATGAAGGTGCTGGGGCATCTTGACTTGACTTGGGAGTAAAAAGACCTGCCTTGACTAAAATTCACCAAATAAAGGTGGACATTTATTCAATCCATGTGGACCTCAGGTTCCTCTGCTACAGACTGGGATGGCTGGACTAGGTAAGTTCCAACATGTTCCACAGGACGGAGACCCCCAGCATGAGAAGCTGGACAGAGAGAGACTCTGTTGCTTATGTCTGTCCAATAAGCCCTGCTCTGGAGTCTGAGGGAGGCTTTCACTGAGCAGCCGCAGCAGACCACTTAGGCACAGCACAGCAAGTTCCGGCCACTGAAAAAGACACACGCCACACACAAGGCAGTGACACCACAGTCAGCCTGGCTTGACTCCACGGGCCATAATGACTGTGCTTGGAGGCAGGCATAAATCTTGTGTGGAAGAGTGGGGAGAATAGAACAGGCTCACACTTGCTCGCCTTTAGGAGGCAGCCATGTCCTCACAACACAGAGGAAAATCGGATAAACAAGGCTGAGTGCAGCAGCTCCTTTGTTTCTGCTGATGGGAATTGACACTGACACTGAAGTCAAAGGGAAGGAAGGGCCAGATGGGCTGAGAGCTGCAAAGTGAGAGTAAGGAGGCTGCAGACAGTTTGGGGGCGATGGCCGAGAGATGTTCTATCAAAGTTCTTGTGAGTTAAGTGGGGCGAACTGTTTCATGAGTAAGAGAGCTGAGAATGAAACAGAAGTTGGGGGGAGAGAGGGCGTGATGAGGAGAGAGCAAGAAAGAGAGAGAGACAGCTCTTAAAACTTAAGGTTCCTATCACAGGAAATCTCAACTAACATTGTTCTCTAGGTCTTCTTACCTAACTCAGAAGGTTTCAGAACTAGGGAGCAGCCACAGCTATTCACTACTCTTATTCTGCCCTAGCGAGACACCTCAAACACTGCTTCAAACATGACACCACATCTGGAGGGACAGAGAACGTACAAATAGGAATATTCCTCTCCCAGAACAAGATGCAAGTCAGAAAAGATGAGCTAGTGGTCCTGACCCGGATATACAACCGCAGCTGTCAAGAAAAGCCACAGAACAGCATCTTTTCCCAAGGTGAGAATGGCTCTGGAAGAACGAATGCCCCTTCTTAAAGGGAAAATTTTCAAGGAAAATGAATCAGTTGTGAACACAGCCCTCTGCAGCTGGAATGGAGGAGGAGAACGCTGGTTTCTGATTACTGGTACTCAGGAGCCAGTGGCTGGTGACCCTCACAATCCCTCTAGTTCTTCAAACAGAAATAAGAAGTCATACTCTATTTAAATGGGCAACCCCTCACTTCCAACACTGCACAAAAGGGTTGGCAACCCTATTTCCCTGACAAAAGTCTTTCAACATAAAAAAAAAAAATCTCTTTACACACAACTCTCAAAATTTAGGCAAGTATGACATTCCCTAGTATAGTAAGACTTCCAAGGTATTAATTAGCTTTCTTTTTCATGAAGCATGAAACCTGTGTAAAAACTCCCCTTACCCCGGGATGGGGGGCATCAACAACGAGAAAGGCAGGGAAACAAAGAAAGAACATCTGAGTCACGAAGACTATGTAAGTGGTAGATCAACAGCGTCATCTCTAAATTGAGGGAAATAGCTTGAAGAAGACAGCCAGGGAAACTGGAGTGGGCTGATCAGAGAAAGATGATAATGTTGGGAGGAGGAATGGCTGAAAGAGGCAGCAGGATCCAGCTAAAAGAAAGTTAAAAAAAAAAAAAAAACCCACAAGAGGAGAGGGCACTTAGCTTAATGGAAGTGGGAACGCGTTCTCAAAGAAAAGGCTCCAGGCGGCGGGGAGCAACAACGTGCCCTCATAAAAGGTTCTTGGGAAGAAAGAGGCTTCAGCCCACCACAAAGACACGGGAGCAGCCGTGCGTCCCTTAGAACCGCCGGGAAACCTTCACCTTGTCGCCGGATCGGAATCCCAAAGCCCTAACCGGACCACTAACTACACACCTCCCAATTTTCCTACCGCGCACTAAGCCCAGTGAAAGGCGCCTGCTCTATCCGCCACGGGGCACGAGTCCATTTACAAACTCATTTGGATGCCTCTCCAGGGAGGAGGCTGGGTTCCATCAAGCCCCGAAGCGCCTTCCACTCGCAGCTCGCAAGCCGCTCTCCATCCCCCGACCGCTACGGTACTTTAACTCTGTTCGGGGCCGGCCCGGCACAGGGACACCGCCCAGCGCGAAGACAGCCGACCTCGCCGCGCCCAGAGACGGGCAAAGGCGCCCCGGACAGCCTCCGTCCCACTGCCGCCTTTGGACGGCGCGGAGGCCCCTTCCCCGAAGTTCTTTCCCGTCTGCGCCTGCTCTCCAACAGATTCCTCCCGAGAATATTTTGGGTCTTGGGTCCTGACACCCAAGACCCCTCGGCCCCACGTCACAGAGACGTTCGCAACAAAACGGTCCCGCGGTGCCGAACCGCGCCGCGCCGCCGAGCCTGTTGCTCCGGGGCCGGCCGCAGGAGCCTGTGGGCAGAGCTCGGGGACCCGGCCCCGCGAGGACACGGGCCGGTCCCGCGGCCGCCCGCGGCCCCGCTCCTGCGGACTGCGGCGTCTCGGGAGCGACCCCGGGACTGTGCGTCGCACACGGCAAGGGCGCCACACTCTGGAAACCGCAAGCCTGGAGCAGTGCCCTGGCCGCACAGCCCCGCGACAGCCCGGGGAGGCTGCCCGTAAGGGGCTCCCGTGTGCCCCCCTCAGGGCCTCCACAAGTTTCCAAAGAAGCGAGACGTCTTCTCTGGAGTCTCCTGTTGCCCTCCCCAGTAGGAGTCGCAACATGGCCTTCCCGGGCACGTCCCTCTTTCGCCTCGGCCTTTCCCGCACCGCCCCCTCCTCCCAGGCCCCTTACAAGACCTCCTAGCCTAGGAGAGAAAGAAACGACCACTCACAGCTTCACTACATTTTCCACCACAGCCGCCATCTTCCCTGCTCCTCTCCCTCAGGCCGGGAGGCCCGGAGCCCACAGCGCGCAGGCGCCGGGACCTAACGGGGGACCTAGTTTCCTAGTCCCTCTGCGCAGGCGCCGCCCGAGCGCGAGCGCGCGCCGTCGGGAGCGAGCGACCGGGAACGAGCTTCGAGCCTGCTCGCGGGGCCAGGGAGCCGAGGAGCCCGTCGCGCAGGCGCGACGGACGCGGACGCGCGCCCCTAGCCTCCCGCTGGGGTCCCACCCGCTCCATCTGGAGGAGCGGGAGGAGGGCGCGAGGATGTGGTAGGGAGAAGAAGGCGAGATTGGTGAAAACTGGCAGGCCCAGAGATGGGCTAGATGGAGCTCATTCGTCCTGCTACCTCGCCGATCTTTAACCTTGTGGTTAACCCTTCGCTCTTATCACAGGCGGGGAAGTTGGTGGGTAGCGGAAGAGAAGAGTCGTGCAGAGTGCACTTGGGCTGTCAGACATGACCGTTTTACGGAGAGAAACATTAACGCCCAGCACCGGGCATTGTTTGGCCTGCATACTGGGGTCTGACAAGTTACCTCACCTTCCTGCCACCAGACTCGGCCACCAACTTCACTGCTGCCCACCTTTTCTTCCTTGCTTCCTCCTCCTATCCGAGCTGTTCCTCCGCGTAGGTTTGGAAGAGCTTCCTTCCTGCAACTTTCCCTCTTTCCGTACAATTCATTTTTGCACTGTTGAGTCACGCCAATTCGTGTACATACATGGCTTAATATCCTCGTTTTAAAAAAGCAAAGCCCTTCCTTAAGCCCACATCTGCCTTGGATTATCGCCCCATTTCTTTCACCTTTTTGTAGCAAATGTTCTGTTTATATTCCCATCTGTTGATTTATTTCGAAATCTGTCTAATGGGGATTTTGTTCCTACCAGTTCACTTGAAACAGCTCCTAACGAACTCACCACGACCTCCATTTCAACAGATTTAGGGATCTCTTCTCCCTCAACAGCCTGTCAGCTCCCAAGACACCAGAGACATTCCTTCCTTTATCAAACTGTGCTCCCGGTTTCTGAGATATGCACCTGGCTGTCCTAGCAATTGTCAGTTCCGTCAGCTCATTTTGCTGCCCTGTTCCACCTGTAACTAACAGAGTCCCCAGCGCTTGGTCTTTGGTCCTTGTTATACACCTATTTCATCATTTCTAAGATGCACATATTCCCTGTCCCCCACCCATTTTCTTGTCTTTTTTATTTTTAAAAATATTTTATTTATTTACTTTTAGAGAGAGGGGAAGGGAGGTAAAAAGAGAAGGAGAGAAACATCAATATGTGAGAGATACATCGATTGGTTACATCTCACACACCCCCTACTGGGGATCTGGCCAAGACCCAGGCATGTGCCCTGACTGGGAATCAAACTGGTAACCTTTCGGTTCGCACCGCACGCCTGCAGTCAATCCACCGAGACACACCAGCCAGGGCCTCTCCCTCCGTTTTAGTGTTTCAGAATCAGGACACATCTTGCCATCACTGAGCCTTAAGTTCATGTTTGGCAGACGAGGGTTGTGAGGTATTTGTCATTGTCTACCTTGCACCGAACTTGCAGAATAGATATCAGCGCCTTGGAAGAAAAGCCAGAGAGAATGCTGGTGCTCTCTTTTACCTCTGGGAACCAAGTGATTGTGGGGCAAAGGCTATCAGAGTTGACCCTAATGCAGGAGTCAAAAGTATGTAATATGGCCTAAAGGTTTGTGTGCCCCCTGAATTCATACTGAAGCACTAACCCTCAGTGCGATGGCGTGTGAGGGTGGGGCCTTTGGGAGGTAATTATGTTGCGATGAGGTCATTCGGGCAGGACCCTCGTGACGGGGATCAGTGTCCTTTAAGAGGAAGTCAGAGATCTCTCTCCCCGCAAGGGAAGACCATGCAAGGACACAGCCAGAGGGCAGATATCTGTAAGGGAGGAAGCGGGCTCTCACCAGGAACTGAATCTGCTGGCGCCTTGATCTTGGGCTTCTCCGCATCTGTGAGAAATAAGTGTCTGTTGTTGAAGCCACCCTGTCCGCGGTGTTTTGTTATAGCAGGCCGGGTTGACTAACGTAGCACGCTAGCACTAAAGCTGAACATTCACACACTCTGTGATGCAGAATTTCCGATCGTGGGTCTACACACCAAAAGCATGTCAAGAATGTTCACAACAGCGTTCATTGTAACAGCCCCAAACTGGATCCCCAAACCGGATCCCTTTCTGTTTTTGTGGGCATCCCAACTGATTTAAACAACAATGAAAAGAATAAACTATCACTACACGACAACACGAATCAACTAAAAAACGTGACTAGAAGAAGCCAGTTTTAAAAGAGGACTTCTTGTAGGATTCCACTTATATAAAGTTACATAAGCAGACACACTATGAGGCCGGGACTCAAGAGAGTGGCTACCTTTTCGGGAGAGTGACAAGGAGGGGGCATGAGGTGGCGAGTGCGGTCCTAGGGATGTTCCTTTTCTTCACCTGGGCAGTGGTTACATGGGTTTGTTCACTTTGTAAAAATTAATTGAACTACACAAAATTTGTGCACTTCTCTGTATGTATAATTCAATAAAAATTTTAAAGTAAAAAATATCAGTATTAACAAGCAGCCTAATTCCGTATAATTGGAAAGGCAGTTTATGAGCCCACCGTCAATGGCTCTCAGTTCTTTGGGGATTATACGCTCGCTGCCTCACTGAACAGTCGAGAGTCCACATGCTCAGAACCAGTGACCAGTGTATACAGTGTTTCTCTTACAGACAGGAACCAAAGATTAGAAGTAGGGGTGCAGCTGCTTGCCATTTCAGCTAATGACTGTTTTAAAATGTTTCCTATGCCTGCTACTCTGGCTTCTGGCTCTGGCTGATCTAGAGCCTTAAGGACGGCCAAACGGAGGAATGCTTCCACCAGGGGGCACAATATGATTTCTCTAAATTAAGAGCTGAGACTGCCCTCGGGTCATTTTGCATTCTACATCCACTGGGCAAGAAAGTAAAAAGAGGTACCACTATTGGCCAGGGCGACGGATGCAAACTGTTAAGGGGTAATAGGATTGCTATTACCCAGTAGAGACAGATAGACATATAAATGAAAGCTAGGGGATCTTGTTAATGTTACATCCAGGTAGTTCATCGAAGACAGGCTCCTGGTGAGGTATTTAATTCCAACGCTCCCACTGAAGACAAACTAAAATTCAGAAAAAGTGAAAAAAATCTTTAAAAAAGCATTAAAAAGCTAGTAATATGGTGAATTACTGGGCCAACACTTAGGAGGCTCAAACCCAGAGAGGTGAGCCCAGAATTCAAAGCCATTTTTGTTTTGGAGACATTTTCTGATCTGGAAGATGTAACTGTGAAACTGAGCTCTTGTGTGGTGGTCTTTGGTTGGGACAGTCAAAAATCAAAACCCAGAGTCCGCCAAGGTGGGCAGGCAGAGACCCCCCTCCCTGACCACCACCACACACACACTGTAAGTTGGGACTTATGATGGGACACTTCTGTGGACATGCAGCCCAGAGTCATATTACCTGGGTGGTCCAGGGAAGCTCAAGCTTTTAGCTTGGATTAAACTTGGGGGTTGAATTTGGACCCATTCTATAATGCCCCTAGTCACCTGGCAGAAGCCAGCATATTTGGTACCAAGCAATATCCTTTCTAAAGGAATGTACCATCACCCAAAGCTTCAAATTATTTCTAAAAACATTTTTTTCAGATATAATATCCATCCCGTCCATAGTCAAAGATAATCAGGCACACAAAGAAAGCAAGAAACTCTGAACAAAAACTGATACAAACAACAGAAAACAAATAGATCCACAAAGATTTAAGATATTGGAATTATTTGATAATGACCAGAAAATAACACTGCTCACTGTGCAGTGTTAAAGGGAAACACAAGCCCTGGGCAGGCATCGCGGCCGGTCAGAGCGTCATCGTGGTGCACCAGCGCTGTGGGTTCCGGCCCGGTCGGGGCACACACAGGAGTCAACCAGTGAGTGTGTACAAAGTGCAACAGCAAATTGATGTTTCTCTCTCTCTCTAAAATCAATCAATAAAAAGTGTTTTTAAAAGGCAAAGACAAGCATAAAAATGTATACAAGGAACAAGTTCCTATTAAGAAGCGTTCTGGGTTTGATTCAAAATCACGTGATCATCCTAATGCACCCTGACACCACCCGTACCCTTGCCCCAGGCATTCCCGACCACGTTGTTTATTTTTTGGATTCTCACTGAGGATATATTCACTGATTTTAGAGAGAGAGGAAGGGTGAGAGAGAAACATGTTTGGTTGCCTCCTGCACGCATCCCGACTGGGGACTGGATCCGCAGCCTTTCTGGTGTACATTGCGGTTGACGCTTCGGTGTACTGAGCAGCCCGGCCAGGGCACGTTTTTTCATAGTGTTCAACACGACTGGAAATCATCTTACTTGCTCACAAATTTAGTATCTCTTCTCCTAGAACGTCAGCTTCAGGAGAGCAGGGATCACGTCTGTCTTACGCCTCCAGCACCGGGAGCGCTCCAGGTGCTCTACAGGTGCTCATTAGACAGCGCTGCCGACCAGAGGAGCCTGCTGACCGGCACCGTCGGATCCCTCCCAGCCCCAGGCCAAAGCCGGGAACTGAGGTCTCCTCGGGGCCAGCCCAGGTCACAGACTGGCCTGTCTCCGGGGACAAGGGTATGGGGAGCACAACTATGAGCGGCAGCAAGTTTTATTGCGACCAGAACGCCTGGTCATGTGGCAGAGGATAGGGCAGGGGGACGTTGGGTCATTGACACCATGCTGCCAAAGGTCTGGCCGGCGATGCCCTGCCTCTTCCCCACGCCCCGGTCGGGGCGTCCGTGGCCGCTGAGGCAGAAGAGGGGAAAGGGAAGCCCGCTGCAGCGGAGCCATCATCCCCGGGGTCTGAGTGAAGGAGGAGCAGTTGGTGGTGGGGGCCCAGGGGTGGAACATGCTCAGGGCCCTTTGGGCTGAGTTCTGCATGTGTCTTCACAGGTTTTAAGGGAAAGCAGTGAGGTGCGCTCTGCCCACAGGGAGGGGGTGGGAGGGAGGAACGCACAGGCTCAAAGTCAGACATCGCTGGCCAGTGACCACACAGGCAGGACTTGGGATCTGGACTGCTAGGCCAGGCCCACGGCCACTCGCTGCTTCCGGGTATTCACCTCAGCCTGGGCTTCCAGCCCGGCTTGCCTCAGGTCCTATGTGGGGATCCGCATGTGGCCCAGGTCCTGGTCCATGATCTGGAGCACGTCGTCCAGGATGGAAGGCCCCAGGTCCACGTGCAGGGAGAGCAGGGAGCTGGCGTGGGACAGGAAGGGCTCCTCGGTCCCAGACTCAGGGGTCAGCCCATTTCGGGCTGAGCCAGCCTCTGGAATTCTCCAGATGTCCACATTCCCCGCCTCCTGCGGGGAAGGCTGTGGGGAGGGCTGAGGGGTGTCCAGGTGCAGGCGAGGCGGTTTGGGTGGGGCCTGGGTTGTGGGCAGGGTGAGGGCCTGGGGCCCGCCAATCACCGGGAGGGAGATGGCATTCTTAAGCAGAGGGGAAGGCCCTTCGGGGAGCTCCCGCCCGCACAGCGTGGCGGTGCGGGTGAACTGGAAGGGGAGGTTGAAGGTGCCATCCTCCTCGGGTCCCTCGACTGCTGTCCCTGGAAGGAGGTGAAACTTGCCCTGCAGGAAGGAGATGTCACCAAACATGTCACTGCCGCCGCCACTGCCGATGTGAATGGTGTGGCGGAAATCCCCCAGCGGTGGGCTGATCATGTCTGAGGACAGCAGGTCCCGCAGCTTCTCCTTCTTGCCCTTGCGGCTGCTGCGCTTCAGGTAGATGGGCGCCTTGGCGGACATGGCAGCCGCGCACGCAGGCCCGCTGCCGGGGCTGGAGGCCGTCCGCTCACGTGATCACAGCCTTCCCGCGGCCTCCTCTCACCGCTCAGCCGGGAGCCCCGGAAGGTGGTTTCCAGACGCCAAAACCTTGTCAAAGGGCTACAGTTAGGGTATGGGGCGTGATCAAAGTTGGCCCAAGGAATTAGAAAAAGAAAGATGAATGACTGATGGAGGCAGAGGATTGAGATAACAAAACCACTTTCTCCCCAGAGGGTTGCCAACTTCCAAAAACTGGCAGCAGAAAGGTGGAGGTTTTGTAGGCAGCAGCGCTCCCTGGTCTTGTCCTTGTGAGTATCTCCCTGGTCCGGAGCTGAAACACCAAGGGCACAAATCAGGGACAGAAAGACAAAAGTCAGAGGCCTGGGTTTCGCTTCCGGGCCTCCTGTGCCAGCCCTGGGGGCCAAAGCGGGGCCGCCCCGCTGCAGGGGCCCCACCAGGAGAAGCATGAACTACCTCAGTCGTAGGCTCGCTGCACCTGTGGCCTGGATCGCCAGCACCAAGCTCTCTCTTCCAAGAGGGGACAATGAGGCCCAGGAACCTGAGTGACAGGCCCAAAGTCGAGGCTCTGGTCTCTTGCTCTGGGTCCCAGGCTCTGCTCATCACCATCCCTGTGCATTCACCCCCCAGTGCACAACGAAGGTGCCCCAAAACTCACAAGTCTCACAGGCTGGGCTCAGTTCCCTACTGGACAGAGGACAGAGGGCATCAAACCTCTACCTCACACACCCGGCCTGGCTGAGCCCCTCCCATCTGGCCCAACCCCATCCCCCCTGGAAGTGAGATCACCTCGGGGTTTCTCTCCTCCTGGTTACGAGTTCCTTATGGGCAGGGACCGGTCCGATGTAGTTTCTGCCCCCCTCCCTGCCCTAGCCCCTAAGGGGAAGATGGACTGGGGGCACAAATATTTTTTGGGGGGGGCTTTCTATGTCTGGCATTTTGCTAAGTTCTTTGCAAGTACCTCTCATTTCATTATCTCAACCACTTTCCTATCATCCCCACATAAAAACTGGAGCTGTAAGACACTGGAGGGATTCCCACAAAGCATGGCAGAGGGAGGGAAGCAAAACACAAAAATGTGGTAAAGATTCCATTCATCAGAAGCCTCCAGCAGCTCCCCTCCGCTTCCCCGTAAACGCATGTACACGCACCCCCATTTACAGGTCTGCACAGGCTTATGCGCAACGCAAGAACAGAGAATAATGAAGGCCAGCCCTAGGCTGGGGGGGCGCAGGGGTGAGAGGTGGGGGCAGTGACGTGGGAGGAAAAGTGTCCTCAATGAAAATAATCTAATATTGGATCCTGTTACTGTAAAATAAAATATGCAAATAGCAAGTGCTGGTCGCCAAAATGTTGATGGCGGTTCTCTGGAGGTGGTAGAATTTTCGGTGACCTGGCCTTTCTTGTTCATACTTTTTATAAGCTCAATTTTTAACAAGCATGTATTATTTATGTGCACGGATTTATGTAATCAGAAGAACGGAAGCTATTTTTAACGTGGAAAAGCAAACACACTCTGAAGGGGTGTCATACTGGTTCACAGAAAAAGCATTGCAAGTGCTGCCTCTAGTCCCCACGGTGGGGGGTCGGTCCCAACACGTGGACAGACATGTAGAATCAGAGCATGAAAAGCAAAGGAACATGCCCAAGGTCACCCAGCGGGTACCCAGTTGGGCCCCTCATCTCCCACTGCCCCGTCTCTGGCCCGGCAGGGGCTGAGCAGGTGGGAGACCAGCCAGAGAGGATCTGACCAGCCGCAGAGCCACCCCTGCCGGCTTCTCTGCCCTACTCTTCATCCTGGGCAGGGCGAGGGGAGGAAGAGCAGCTGGCAGGAGCAGGCAGGAAGGAGGAAGGCAGGATCCCAACTCTCGTCACCCCCTCAGACCAGGCTCTCACTCAGGAAACCCCACCCCAGCACCGGACACCCCGGGTCAGTCACGCTGAGCCGCAGAGACCTTGCCCCTCCCAGAGCACCTGCAGCTGAACGAGAAACAAAGGAGCGACTCTCCAGTGGCGGATTCCAGCTGAGCTCGGAAGGAGCTGGGGGCAGGGTGGGGGTGGGGGCAGTGGGCACCTCTAGGTCTTGGAGTCCCCTGCTCATTCATCTAAGTGCCAGGCCTGGGGGTCGGGCACCTAAGGACACACATCCTATCTGTCCCCTCGGCAGACAAGAAGTCCTGGGATGGCTTTTCCTTCCTTTTCACTCACGGAGAGCGGGGCTGACTGGTGGGATTGCTCAGAGCCCAGGCCAGGTCCCCCCTCCCATCACACAGGGGTGCCAAGACAGCCCGAGTGTTTCCACAACACAATGGGCGTCCCTGACAGCCGCCTCACTCAGAGCCAGATATACCGCCCGATTCCAGATGTGGGGAGAGCTGAGGCTATCGAGGAAGGGCTGGGCCAGCGTCAACCACCCAGGGGAGAGCTGGGAATTGCAACCATCAAGCCCCAAGAATTCAAATTTGGCAACTGCAAGACCCTGGGCCCCAGCTGCCCCTGCACAGCTTTCATTTTAATGCTCCCAGACACAGCACAGCAAGTGTCATTGCTGCCTTTTACAGAGGCAGACGCTGAACCTCAGAGACATGAAGCAACTTCACCGAGGTCACCCAGCTAGTTGTGGAAGGGTGGGCACTGGTACCCAGCCACTCTGGCCTCCTGCAGAGAAAATGACTTTCAGGAGCCAGAGCCCCTCCCCTCGCAAGGAATTCTAGGCCACTCCCTACCTGGGGTGTTCTAAGAGCAGCCTGACCTTAAAATCAGGACACGGACCTTGAATCCATCCCATCTGGGACTCTCTCTGGTCTTGGGAAAGACATTGTTCCTCTCTGGACCTCACCTTCCCCATCCATGAAATGGGCTGGCTATACAGCCATCACCAGGGCCACTGCTGCACTGCTATCCAGAGCACCAATGTCACTGTCAGCCTGGCCTTTTATTCAGTAAATAGCTGCAGGGCCTTTCTCAAACACTTTGGTGGTCTGGAGACAGCATTTGCAACAAGACCCAAACCCAACGGCCTCCGGCCCCGGTCGCCCACCTCCTTCCGCCCGCCCATCTGCATAGCCTGAGCAGAATTCCCCTGGACGACCTCGGGGGTCCCCCGGGGTCCCGGGGTGGAGCAGCACTTGAGCTCAAGGCCGCTAGGTGGCGTGCTCGCTATCTCTATCGCCCCGAGTCCCGGAGGAATTCGGGCGCGCACCGGGATCTTCAGTGCGCCTCTGGCTCTAGGCAGGAGCCCCCAAAGAACCGCACGTTCGCGTACCATATGCGGATTGTCTGCGGAATCTTTTTCTCTTGGGGCGTTCTATCTCACAACCAGACAATCACGGGGGAAAAAAGGGCGATCGGGGATCCTACCAGGGTGTCCAAGCTCTGGGAGGAGCCTTCCCCGTGCTTTCCGGCCTGGGCAAGGTCCGACTGTCCGTTCGGCGCAGGGCCAGAGCTCTGGCTTGCCGGCCCCCGCCCTGGCTCCGGCCCCCGCCCTGGCTCCCGCGGGTCCCGCTTCTCAGCCCCAGCTCGGGTTCCAGCTTCGACCCCTCCCCGCCCTCTGCCTGAGTGCAGCCCAGCCCAGACCAGACCAGCCTGGATCCATTTCAAGACGCTCGCAGCCGTGGCTAAAGATAGGAAGACACCTCACCATCCACTAAAAATACGACCCCCAGCCCAGGCGGGGACATAGGGCACAGGAAGGCGCTCCCGGATCCCGGAGGTGGGGTGGGGCTCAGGCGCAGGGTGGAGGGTGGGATAGGGAGTTCAGGTTCGGGATGCACGGCGCCCCGCAGAGAGGGCTCGGGTGTGGCCACCTGGACACCGGCGCGAGCCGGAAACACGGTGGAGCCCAAGGCTCCTAGGAAGGAACCTGTGCGGAGGTGAGATGGGGGCCGGGGTGCGAGCTGTGGCGGGGCGCCAAAGGGATGGGCCTCTCAGGGGACCCCTGGGAACCGCCGACAGGTTGCAGAGTCCCAGCGTAAACTCACCTTTGGAGCGCAGGCAGCTGACCAACCAGGTGGCAAAAGCTCCGGCGCAGGACCCCGCGGCGAAGGGAGCGGATCCCGGTTGTGAACCTACAGGGCAGACCTTGGCTGCTGAAAACCCGCCCCCTGCCCGCGGAGCCAATGCCGGGGCCTCCCACACAGGCTCCGCCCACATCCCCGCCCCACTCGCGTCCCTGCCTGGGCTCTCTCCTTAGCAGAGACGGGGACCGTAAGCCCAGCGGCCATGGGGTTCCAGTCCAGGCTCTGGGGGCTTCGAGCCAGGCAGTATCGGGCGCCCGGGCTGCACTCCTCGGACTCCGGCTGTGCTTGTCTGTGCCCAAATTCTCGGTTCTAGAAGGGCTGAGAATTCACCGAGCGTCCCTGGACCCGTTCCCTCCCTGGAGGGCTGGGTCAGGGAGGCGCTTGCAGTGTATTCTGTGACTACCAAGGGAATGAATGAGGCCTTTAAGGCACCTACATTAAAATGTTACAAGTTTGTGAGAGCTTTCAGGAATTTACCCTCCCGCCCTAGAAAAGAGAGCATTGAGGGTGTGCAGGTGGAGTGGCCTGGGCACATACTCGCCATCAGGCTAGGTGGCTTCCAGGGTGGGGGGCAAGAGTGGGAGTAGGACTGGGTGGGACCCACACTTAGACTCACTCCAACGGTTGGTTCGTTCATTCATTCACCACTCATTCATTCACCAATACAGTACTAGAAACACTGAGGGGCAGGCCCTACACAGGGTGCTGGAAATAGATTGAAAGTAACTGTGGCTCTGTTCCATTTAGCTATTCAACAAATACCTGCCCAGCCTCTACTGTGTGCCCTGAACTGTCCTTGTCGCTGGGGGTTCAACCCCCTCTGGATGGGGACCTCCAGTCCAATGAAGGGGGATGGATGGAACCGAGTCCCCAGTACACCACGATACACTTCCTGCTGGGCGAGCGCTAAGAAGAGCACTTGCCCAGCAGGGGCAAAGGAAGGGGAGAAGGAAGGGGCGAAGGAAGAGTGGATAGTGATGGGGTGAGGGGACCTTGCTTCCTGGAGGGTGACAGTACCATGTGACCAGGATGGTAAAAACTTCCATCCTGTAAATGTGGGAGGGACTCGTGGGGAGACAGAATCGGGGAAACAAAACGTCCTGAAGTCGAGAAGGGTGCTGGAGGCAGGGGTGGGGTCAGCCCGGTCCGGAGGGAGGTAAGGGTGGGGAGCGATGGTAGGCAGAATAATGCCCCCCAAAGATGTACATGTCTTGGCTTCTGGGACTTGTGAATATGTTCCATTACGTGGCGAAGAATAATTAAGGTTGCCGAAGAAATTACGGTTGCTAACCAGCTGGCTAAAACAGGCAGACTATCCTGAATCATCTGGGTGGGTGTGTGATTTCAAGGGCCATGAAAAAGAAGAGGGAGACGGAAAAGGAGGGTCCGAGAAAGAGCTGCAACGATGGAAGGCGGGCCACACAAATGCTATGTTGCTCCCTTTGAAGACGGGGAAGAGGCTATAAACAAAGGAATGTTGGTGACCTCCGGAAGCTGGAAAAGACCAGGGAAAATTCTCTCCTGGGGCCTCCAGAAGAACACAGCCCTGCTGACACCTCATCTTAGCACAGAGGAATCTGTGTTGAACTTCTGACCTACAGAACTGCACCTTAACAAATCTGTGTTGTTTCAAGCCTCCACGTTTGTGGTACTGTGTTACAGCAGCAATAGGAAAGTAATACAGCCCTCGCTAGTGTAGCTCAGTGGATTGAGTGCTCTCAAAGGGTCACTGGTTCGATTCCCAGTCAGGGCATATGCCTGGGTTATGTGCCAGGTCCCTGATGGGGAGCACTCAAAAGGCAACCACACATTGGTGTTTCTCTCCCTCTCTTTCTCCCTCCCTCCCTTTTCTCTAAAAATAAATAAATAAAATCTTTTTTCTAAGCTAATACAGGGAAGTTTCAGGTTCTAACCTTGAGCCTTCCCAGCCCTCACTCAACTCCCCAGGAAGTGTTAATGAGGTAGGTTCTGCCAGGATTGGCCTGGTGATTCAGAGAAAAACTGGCCCAGACAGTCAAGGGAAGGGACATGGTGGTCCAGGGCCAAATTGTGACGTAGTTGCGTAAGAGTTATACTTCTTTCCCCTATTGCTGCCCACGCTCTGCCAGGCAGCAACCCACATCTGCCTGTGCCCCTTACAAATGCTTCCTGTGCCTGAGAACCCAGCCAGGCGGGCAGAGCCAATGCCACTATCCCCCTTGGCAGATGTAGAAACCAAAGCTTGGGGCACTGACAGTCATTTGCTCAGCCTGAAATTGTCAGGACGTACAGGCTGTGGGCCCTCCCCCCCATTCAGGGTGATCACCTAGCCGTTGTCACCCCTGCCTTCCCCTCCCTCCCACAACACCCTCCGAGGGCAGGGCCGCGGCTCCGCGAAGCCCTGAGCACTGCGTGTGAGCCATGGGCCCAGGTTCTGAGCTGGCACTGCTGCTGACTTGTTCTGTGACCACAGATAAAAGACAGTCCCTTTTGGAACCTCCTCGCCTGTGAAATGATAGTTCGGTGGGCCCCAAACAAGAAAAGGGACTTGGGTGTGTTTTGTTGATGGGAACGCATAGCCTTAGCAGGGGGGCAGCTTCCTGGACACAATGTAACAAGAGCTTTGGGAGACTCCGGGCCGGCCTTGCAGCCTGACCTGGAATGGCTCTCCTGTGAAGCCCCCTGAACCTCTTGGAAGGTGTCTGAGGTGCAGCCTCCAACGCCCCTGCCCATCTGCTAAGAAAGGGGGAAGGGGTTGGGAAGGGTCAGAAGCTCTATTCAGAGCTGATGACAAAACAGAAAGTCTCAGGAATGGAAACTCCGAGCAGCAAAGACACCCGCCCGAGGCCACAGAAAGCCAAAGGGACTGCAGAGCTCTTTGGAGAGGTTCTGAGGCTGGGACAGGGGAGCACTCGGACTCGAGTGACTGGGGGAGCAGTGAGGGATGGGCAGAGGGCAGCTTATTTGGCCCCCCCAGCTTGGCCCAAGCCACGGCTCCTTTCCCTTGGGGACTAGTGATCTGCGTGGCCTGGCTGCCAGGCCAGGGCTCTCAGCGTCCAGAGCCAGCAGAACTGCCATCTGCTCTCTGGGAGCTGCTTTAAGCCCACATGGATGCGACAAGACTCCCTCCGGTGCCGAGTCCCCTTGCTGCTCGGTGAATACCGCCATCAGCCAGAGCAAGGGGCCTCCTCAGAGCCCACACCCAAGGCCTGATCTGTGCCTGGCGGTGAGTCCCGGCTTCACAAGCACTCAGGTAGGCGGCCCGCTGTCCCATTCACAGATGACATTATGCCACTTGGCTGGGGCCCAAGAAAGCTGGGGAGCCTGCGGCCAGCTCCTCCAGCACCTGCTGAATGGACGGGACCTTTGTGTACACGCCCAGCCACTGTGGGAGCCCTGCAATTAAGGAGCATTTATAAACCAGAATTTCATTTACTAAAATTGGGTTTTGATGTAATCTCTCAGGCTGTGTGTGAGGGCCTGAGCGTGGGCAGGGAGTCTGGGACCCTGAGCCAGGGGAAGGCTGCAGTGTCCTGCATTTCTGGCCCAGAAGACACTGAGGCCACTTGCCCCACTGAGTGCCCCCCTCCCCTAGCCTGCCCCCTAGGCCCAGGGTCTGATGTTTCAGCCAAGCCCTGGACTGTTCCTACTGGAAGGTTTCCTGGACACCCTGGTGGCTGTGGGGCAGGACCCAGCATGGCGTGTGGGAGGGTTACAGGCAGGAAGGCTGCCGTGGGGAACCACCCTGAATGGGGTATTCAACTTCCTTCTCCTCAGCCTGGAGCCTCTCCCTGGCCCTGGGATGGGCCCCGTCTGCTCCCCTCAATCCCACGGCTGCTCCCCCGACACGGGGCCCTGTAATCACCACCCGGGGACTGACTCAGCCCTTCCTTCCCCTCCTAACATCTTCTTCCTGGAAATCATCCACTCCAGCAGGCCCAGCCCCCACAGGCCCAGGGGGAGAGAGTTGAAAGCCCTCCTCCAAGGTTGTCCGGGGATGAAGGAGGGAGGGACTGGCAGGGGAGGGCCTCCAGGCTAGAGCCAGCTCTCTGTGGCCCCACCCGCCCAGGAACCTAGGGCCCTGGGAGGCAGGTGGGACCATAGAGACTAGGAGGCTGGGAACAGGTCTGGGAGCAGAGGGTCACCAGGGAAGGGTGGTGATAGTCCTGGGGGCATCTACGAGGGCCTTGAGAAGAGAGGAGGTCTCTAGAGGGGGCTCAGCCCCCTTTCCACCCTCCCCCGCCCCACCCCATCCCCAGGAAGCCTCCTCCATCCCAGCCTGGAGTTCAGCCTGCAAGGCTCTGTGACCCGAGCCAACCCTGGGACTGGGTTAGATTTTTCCTTGATTGTTTCTTGTTTCCTTCCTCCCCTGGGCTCCGGCCAGCTGCAGCCCTGCCTTCCTTGCTCTTCACCCCCTTCGGAGAACTCTGACCCATCAGGGGCTGGGATGCGAGACGAGCGTCCCATTGGAGCTACCTCTGCCTCTTCCTTGGACCCCTCCTGGGGAGTTGGGTGGCCTTGCTGGGGGACTTTCCTTTGTGTCTGTATTTTGGCCCCAGGCCCGGGGCCATGGGAGTTTCCAGAGTGGTGACAACCCTGTTCTAGCAGGGACCGGCCCAGGCACTTCCTCCCAGAGGCCCCTGGGAGCACCCAAGTCTCCCTGCTGTCCCTCGGCTTGGGGAGCGGAGTCAGCACTTCCTGCCCTTTCTAGGCACGTTGTCATTACTCCTTTTGAAAACTCATATTCGCCTGAGATGGCCACACACTCCTGCTTACATGATTCAGGGCCACAGACCCTGGACAGGACCCCTGCTGGCCTGTCCAGCCTCAAGCCACCTCTCCACTCCCGTGTTCCAGACCAGCCCCCAGGGCAAGTGCCTTGCACACAATTTCCCCTTCGCCTCATCTGGCCACCTCCTGCACATCCTGCCATTCTCAGCTGTGCTGTCTCCAGGAAGACTTCCAGACCCCTAGTTGATGTTAGTCCCCTTGCTGTATCCTTGCAGGAACTCCAGACCACGGTCTTCCCTCTGCCACCATCATCTGATACATGTCCACCGCCCCCACTGGTGCGTAACCGCCATTGTTTCCCCAGAGTGTGTGCCATGTAGCAGGTACCCAATGGATGGATGGATGGATGGATGGATGGATGGATGGATGGATGGATGGCAGGATGCTGGGCATGGCGAGGAGGGGTTGCAGTGACAAGGGTCTGAGAAGGAGCAGAGCCTGGGGCTGGCTCCCTTGCTGTGAAGCACAGACAGCCGCTCTTGTGAGACGGACTCCCAGGAAGGGCCTTGCAAACGAGACCCGATGTGGAGAGCAGAGGAGTGGAGGGTGGGGATAGTGTATACATATGCACACATTTTCTCTTTCTTTTAAAGCCATCCCTCATGGCAAAAGATTTCAAACAGGATATGAGAGTGGACATGACAAAGAATTCTCCGAGCTCCTGACCCCTAGCCCTTCACACCCACCCCAGAGATAACCAGCGTCACCATGAGTATTCTCAGGGGCAGAGCACTTGCAGGGGACTTGAGTCTCCTGGGGAAGGAGGGCCTTGGGAGAATGAGGAATGGCCCTGCCTGCTAGTCCCTGGCCCAGGGCTGCTCCTGCTGTGGCCTGCTTTGTGCCTCCGTGGGGCTGTGGGGCCCAGGATGCTCTGTGGCCACCCTGCTTCTCCCCTTTCCCTTTCCTCTGGGGTGGGGCAGTGCTGGGAGAAGGCGGGGGACACAGACTTGGCTGGGTCCTGCAGGCCAGCGGGCAGACGCCCGGGCTCCCAGGGAGTAGTGTGCAGGGGTCAGAAGTCAGCAGGGGCACGGGGCAGCAGCTGTCCCTGAGACCTCTGGGGGGCCCCAGGCTGGGCGGCTGCAGAGTTCTCAGCTGTCAGTCCCGCTCTGGGCAGGCAGGGGCCTGGAGGCTGGGGGAGAGCGTGGTCTGGGTGGGCAGATCGGGAGCTGGCCGTGGGCCCAGATGGGTCCAAGTACAGGCCAGGCCCCTGGGCCCCTGGGGGCCCTGGCATTTCCAGGACAGTCTCAGAGGAAGCAGAGATAGGCCTGGCCACTCAGGGATAGAAAACCCAAATGCCAGAGGCCGGGGAACAGAGGGGCCCAAACGCCTGAGTGCAGTGACTGCGTTCCCCCTCAGCGACTGCACCTTGGTGACCCCGGGACAGTGAGGACGGGAGTGTCAGCTTCCCCTCTGGCTTCCCCTCTCTCCTTCTGTCCTTCCCTCTTCTCCCTCCTCCTCCCCATCCTCCCTCTTGGCCGCTGCATTTCCTCCCTTCACAGATCTAAAGCCCCGCCCCTCACCACTCCTACACCCGGGAACCAAACCGTGCTCACACCAACACTTGCACCGCAGTGATCACCGCGGCATTACTGCCAATAGTCAAAAGTGGAAACAGCCCCCACGTCCGTCCTCTGATGAGGAAACAAATAAAATATGGGGGAATCTGTATAAGGGACTAAACTCAGCCAGAGGAGGGAGTGACACTCTGACACACGCTGCAGCATGGATGGGGCTTGGAAACCTGACGCTGAGTGAGAGCGGCCAGACGCGAAAGCCCGCGCATTGTGTGATTCTGCGCCCAGAACTGGCAAAGCCGCGGAGACATAGACACAAACCCACAGAGAAAGCGGATTCGTGGTGCCCAGGGGCTGGGAGTGGGGAAGAGATGGCAAGTGACTGCTAATGGGCATGGGGTTTCTTTTTGGGGATAATTAAAATATTCTGGAATTTGCCCTGGCGGGTGTAGCTCAGTGGATTGAACGCTGGCTGCGAACCAGGCATCGCAGGTTCGATTCCCAGTCAGGGCACATGCCTGGGTTGCAGGCCATGTCCCCCAGCAACCGCACATTGGTGTTTCTCTCCCTCTATCTCTCTCTCCCCCGCTTCCCTCTCTAAAAATAAATAAATAAAATCTTTAAAAAAAAAAAGTCTAACCACCCTCGTCAACCAAGGGTTTTCACATCTAGTTAGAGGACTCAGTCTGGAGGGAAAGCCCACGTGTGTGCACCCAGGCCTGGTCTCAGGTGGCTCAGCCAGGAGCCCCAGGGTCAGGGGACAGGAAATATGTACCAAACAGAGACAGGAAAACTCAGTCCGAATGGCTACTCCCAGCATCAGGGGAAGCGATAGGGCTGGGCAGAGCTGGGCTGGGTGTCCCGAGGTCAGGGAAAGGAAACCCTGAGCCCAAAGAGGCTGCAGGAGGCAGAGGAGAATGGGGGGCTAAGGCACAGTCACGGCCCCACCCCTGCCCTCTCCCCCGTGCGCCCCCCAGCCCAATTTGCCAGCTTTGTTCTCGGCACCCACTTGGGTCTCCACGCAGCTCCGTTTCCCTCAGAAGCAGCCCCCTGACACGTGTAGAGACAGCCTGAGTCTCCACAGGCAGCCGTGCAGGGCAAAGGGGAGGCAGCCCGGGCTCCTGCACCGGAGCGAGGAAGAGGCCCAGGGCAGTGCTGGGCACAGCTGGAGCTTGGAGGCACAGAAGGCACAAACTTAGCAAGAGCTTCACCTTTGGGCTCGTGTCTCAAGGGCACAAGGCACGACCGGGCCAGGGAGATTCTACCCAGAATTGGAGGCAGGTGAGGCCCAGTAGCCCAGGCCCGGCCCCAGCCCCTTGTTTCCTCCACCGTCCCAAGTTCAGTCACAGGTCCTGTGCCCCAGTGCTGGTGGGAGCAAGAGTCCCCATGAGCAAGAGGGATGACACATCTCAGGAAACTGGAGACTCAGCTGACAGGGACCTGGGAACAGTCAGCCGGCAGCTGCTGGGCACCGAGGTCCTGACAAGGGAAGCGTCTGGGGGCGGAGAGGCGTGCTCTGCCGGCCTGTTCTCTGGCCTTGCACCCTGCTTTCTCTTTGAGTTTTAAGTACCTACTCTGACCTTCCTGATCATTTCCAAGGCACATGATTTGTATCCAGGCAGTGGCTTTTGATCCCATTCATTCCAGAGGGGCACCAGCTTTTCTCCCCGGGATGGGGGCAGGGGGCGGGGGCTGCACACGCCTCCCCACAGGGTGCAGCTCTTTCCTTCCCCTCTGCCACCCACCAACTCACCAGCCCTCTGGGTCCTCCTGACTCTGCCAAGGGGACAGGGGGCTCTCTGGACCTTGCTAAGTGGGTACCAAGATGTTACCATTCCCAAGGCTTCTTGAGAAGCAACATGAACGTGACTGCCAAGAGCCATGGATCCCCAGAAGCCACACACAGGCTCATGCGATAGGGCTGAGACTTGTTTATCGTGGCTGCAGGCCTGTTGGCTAATCTCCCCCGGCAAGAGCTTCCCTAGGACAGGGGGGTGGGCTTTGGGCTGAGGCGGGGCTCGGTGGAAACGCCAATCCCTCGCTGAATGCCAGCTGACCCTCTTGAACTGGGGCAGCTGTATCAGGTTGTGGAAGAGGGGCCCGGCCTCCAGAAATGCCACATCCAGGGGCTGACAAGTCCTGTCGGTCTTTGGACCACAGTTGGGTGCTGCACATGCTGGAAACTTCTGTGAGGGAAAATCGGCTCCCCAAGCTGGGGCTTGTCTCCGATTGTCTTGAGGAGGCGCCTGGAAAACCAATGACACACAACAGCAGCTGCTTTTTCTCGGGGGGGGGGGGGGCAGCCTAACCCAAGTCCAGCTGGATTCGTCATCGACTCCACCGTCGGAGGTGGAAGGTGAAGGCTGGGCACCGCTAGGTCCCCGGTCTACCTCTGACATTGGTGCCCACTGCTCCCGCAGCCCAGCAGCTGGGGGTTCCCTGTCTTGGTTTTGGCATGTGAGGGAGATAGTTGGCCAATTTAGGGCAGAACCCACTCCATGCTTAGCCAGAGACAGCATTTCCTCAGATGGCAGGACACACAGGCAGGAGGACGTGCTGGGGATCCTGGAAGGCCCAGCCGTGTCCAAGTGTTCTGGGCTGTGCACGGCAGCGCCTGGGATCCAGCCCTGGCACAGCTCCGCGAGGCCGCCCCCTCCAGATGGAGGGGTCAGGCTGGGACCGCAGCATGCATGGGAGGGCTGCGCCGGGAGGGCCAGGCACGCAGCCAGCTGCTCGCTCTGTAGCCCAGCTCCATGGCCTGGGCCCAGCACACCTCCTCATCAGCAGAGAGGCCACAGGGGCCTTGGGAGCAGCCTAGAGGGATCAGGGCAGGGGCTGGCCAGAAACCCCGTGTGACAGGCACTCTGCCTTCTCTGGACATGTCAGGGAGGCAACATTCTCTGTTCACTTCCAGGAATAAGAAAGGACGGAAGAAAGATTAGATTCAGAAGTCACACTCAGAATTTACTTTTATTTCTCCCAAAGTCGTTTCTGTGTCTGACTCATGTAGAAAATCCCAAAGCCTTCTTGCTTTTTCTGAGCACGCTGCATCCACGGCCAGCTCACTCTGGACTTTGCGTGTCGGAAACAAACGTTCTCCCAGGGACGGTCCTCAGAGCCGGGGGCCGGCAGCGCCAGCCTCCCCCACCGCGCCCACGCCGCGCCTCTCCGTCCTCCCTGGCTGCCTCCTTTCCTTCGCCTTCCGCGGTGGGGATCCCATCTGCAGGCCGCGCCCGAGCTCTTGGCGGCTAGGAGGGCGCGCAAGGTGGGAACAACGAAGTACGGCGGCCTCAGATCCTGACCACCTGGGCGGCCACACAAGGACTCCGCCTCCTCTCCCCGTCACTGGTCTGCCTCCTGAGGTAGAGTCGGCCATAGGTGCCCCCCACCTGCCCTTTGGTGAGGCGCCCGGGGTTCACACAGACACAGCCGAGGATATCCTGGGAAGGGAAGGGAGGAGACTGGGTTTCGAAAGGCCCAAACTAGTGAGACCGATGCGACAAAGTTGGAACCTTCTAACAGCTGGATGCCAAAGAGGGTTTTACGGAATGAGAGGAAGGCACCAAACACACCTTAAGTCAAATATGTTAGCTTATTATTGGGAAACTCTGAGTTCCTCTGCATCGCTGAGACAGAATGAAGAAGGTGACTGGGCAGGGTGACAATCAGCTCCCAAACTCAGAGACACTCCTGACATGGTTATTCTTTTCCAAAAAGAAAAAGTTCACCTCTGAGGCTGAACTGGCTCTGGTTTGGCAAGAGGAAGATCAGCTGGGCAGAGTCCCAGGGCGGGACCCAACCCCGGGTGGGCAGCGCCTCAGTGGCAGAAACGAGAACCCTAAGGCACCCTCCAAGTTCTCCGGGCTGGCTGCTAGGAGGTCATATCAGAGTTCAAGGGCAGGGGCAGGCAAGGGCCCCAGGTCACTCTGGCGGGGCCCCGCCTGAGAACCACCGTGTGAGGGCCATCCTTCTGGTTTCTGGGACACCCAGGCTGGGCGGACCCAGCACCAAGCTCTGGGGGACCAAGGAGCAAGGAGACACCACTTGCTGAAATGTGTTACTAATAGATCGTCTTCTAGTCCTACCACCTCCCCCATGACACGAGGCCGCCGTGCCCATCAGCAGACCCCGAGGAGTGGGTGCGGGGGTCTAGAAGGGAAAACCGAAGACTGGTTCTGGCCTGTCTGGAAAAAAGCAGAGTTCAAACTTGCCTTCACAAAGTATCTCAGCTCTGATGGGATTACGAGGACATCTGGGGTGACAGGCAGCTGTGCGTATGCATAGAAATTCTCATAGTCGATGGCCATGTCTTCCTGGGGAGGGTATAGCGGGTAGTAGCTGCAGAGACGGGAAGACGCAGTCAGCAGCAGCTGGCTCAGGAGCCGCCCTCCCAGGCGGACCCCCTCTGTCTCGGGTTCCCATGCTGCCACAGACTGTCGTTTCCTTCCCTCTCTGTTTGGGGGACAGAACACAGGCTCCTCAACACAGGTGGAGTGCCTGGTAGTGGCCTGGGGAGAGGCTCGCGATCCAGTCTGTAGGAGCTCCATGCCCCGGGCACTGTCTTCACGGTCAGCCATCCCCGAAAGCGGGCTCACCTCCTCTGCGTCAGGATGTGCTTGAGGATTCGGCTGAATCTGTCTGACATTCCAGAAGAACTGGGGAGGGCAGAAAAGGAGTGCAAAACCATGTTTTTCAGTTTCTGTTTCTCTGCAGGGAGGTCTCAAGGGTTTAATGAACTAGAGAGAGGCACCTGGCCAAGGCAGTGATAAGAGGGTCCTTCTGGGGAAGTTCAAAGACCCACCCACAAACGTGGGGTCTGTTTCCACGTGGGGAGGGAGCCGGACCCTGGGTTAAGAAGGGAAAAGCAGGAGTCCCCTGCAGTTGAAATGGAGGCAGCCAACACTGGATCGTGTGAGAGCGCGCAGGCTGCGCCAGAGTGAGGCGAGCGTGTAGCCGAGGTGACCCTTGCACCTCAAACCTCAGCCCATCAGCATACTCCCCTGTTCACATGACTCTGATGCTACGCTGCACAGATTGGGTTGTGTGTGATTCTCTGCAGAGTTACACGCTGCTCTGGTGGGGAGAACAGCCTTCAGAGTTCACAGGCTACCCTCCACGGAAGGTCACGGATGTGGGAGGGGAAGAAAGGCAGATGAGCTTCCGTGACTAGAAATTAAGTTAAATGCAGACAGATGGACATGGTTCTCTGGGGTCTCAAATGCTGGAGAGACTAGTGGCAACAGAAACAAAGGCTCCAACCGTTCCCCTCACGCGGCAGAAGGGTGTGGCAGGTCAGCTGTCCTGCCTGCGGGGCTGGAAGATGCGCCTCACCTGCTGATCTCCTCAGCCCCCATGTGGAACAGCAGATCCGTGGACGTCAAGCCAAAGGTCACGCCGTTTATGCAGAGGCTGCAGGGATCGGACACGAACAGCACTCGCTAAAACGAGAAGGGGTTGAGAATCTCCAAGAGCTGGCCAGCCCACTGAAAGGGAGCCCAAGCCCATGCACAGTAAACTACAAGCACGTCTGCCTGTTAAAAATAGTAGCTTAAGATTCAGCCCCTCCGGTCGGGTGCATGCAATCCCCGGTCCCGGCACGTATGGGAGGCAACAAATCGATGTTTCTCTCTCACTCCCTCTCTCTTTAAAAGCAATGAAACATGTCCTTGGATGAGGATTAAAAAAAAAAAAAGCTTCAGGCCCTGCACATGCCCAAAAAGGCATTTGCACCCTCCACTTCAGGGCCGGAGCTGGGTCACCTGCGGCACATTCGATTCTGCAGGTCGGGGAGGAGACTCGGTACCTTTCTGGCCTCGGGAGGCAGATCGGAGCAGCTGAAGGGCGGCTGCGGGTACACGGGCTCGTGGTGCACGTCTCTCAGCGATGGGACAAAGACCAGGTGTGAGCCGGAGCTACTTCGTCAAAACAATCATTGAGAGGGAAGAAAGTAAGTGCAGGTGAGTGAGGGCAGCTGGACGGGTGACAGTAAGACACCAGCGCCTCTTGTATGAGACGCTGCTCCCAGGGGAGAATCTCAGAGAGCTCTCCCGTGAAGAGGTGCCACTTCCTGCGGACACTGAGGGGAGGCCACTTGTGCTCATTTATGCACATGTACCTCGACCTGGAGCAGGTCGCGAGGACATGCTTCCTCTCGGCTCTGCAAGAGCAAAAGATGGGACGACTGTTTGGTAGAAGAGGAGAAGTGCCCTGGTTGGGTATCTCAGTGGTCAGTGTTGTCCCGATACGCCAAGGTTGTGGGTTCGATCCCCGGTCAGGGCACATACAAGAAGCAACCAATGAATGCATCAATACGTGGAATAACAAAACAAAAAATAATACAACTTTTTTAAGGAAAGGAAGAAAAGAAATTGGGATCTAGAAAATCTAGAAAGAATTAGAGCCTGAGAGCCGAAACTGAAACCAAAGTCACGCCTCCCCGCACAGATGCGGCCTAAAAGCGCTGGAGTTTCCAGCGGGGGTGAGGGGCGGGCAGGAGGGACCGGGCATGCTCATCAGACCTGGAGACTGCTTTCATATTTAGAAGATCAAGCAGCAACCTCCTACTGACCAGACACTGGGTCACAAATTTGACAGGGAGGACAGAGACGTCTCCAGCGTGGTGAGGAGCCAGCCCCACTCCTCTCACACAGAGAAGTGATGCCTCCGTTCTTATTTCTGACTGCAGCGTCTGGTGAGAATGAAAGGCATATTTAACAGCAACAATAAAAGCAGAGCTGACAGATGTTTCCTTTGATGGAGACAGAAGGGTAATCTCCAGGGTTACAACGTATACGTGATGTAAAAACCTTTAACTCTGGGGGCCAACTGTTTATCCTCCCCAGCCGCATAAAAGAAGAAAGGAAAAAAGTCCGTTTCCTTGGTTCCCTCAGCTGCGCTCAGCAGAGGGGCCTATTATAAAGCAAACAGGCATGAAGTGTGACTCTGGGGGCTTATTTAAAACCCACCATTAACTTTCACTGCCAGCTCTCTCTCTCTCTTGCTTACAATGTGTGGCCTTGCCAAATGTAGCTAATGTCCATAGCTGCTTCTCGTATGGGACAGAGGTGTTGGTGACTGTTGTCACACTTGTCATTTACTGGTCATGCCAGTTCACATGAACTGAGATTTCTGCAGCAGAAAATCAGAATCTTGAGACCAAAGGAACGCTGTGTATTCGTTATAGTCCCCCCGACATTAAAGAGTTGACTGCAGAGACCCACGCCTGCCCGTCTGGGTGCCGGAGGCTGGCAGACGGGCTGGGGCAACCCAAATGGGACAGGCTGTGGCCCAGGGTCCCAGGGCTGTCTCTGATGGACACGAAGGTACAGCTGGCTGCTTTACTGTATTTTTTTAATATTTTATTTATTGATTTTACAGAAAGAAAGAAATATCGATTTATTTTTTCACTTATTTGTGCATTCATTGGTTGCTTCTCGTATGTGCCCTGACTGGGGACGGCACTGCAGCTTTAGTGCATCTGGGTGGTGACATGCTAACTAACTAGCTAGCTAGCTAGCTAACTAACCAACTGACTAACGGACTGACTGAGTAACTAAGTTGCCTGTCCAGGGCCAGTCGGCCACTTTAAAAGATGGAATTGCTCCGTTTCGGTGTAGGCGCCGGAGGAGCAACAGTGAAGGAAGAAACAGCTCTCTCGCTCAGGGTTACAGACTGGCCGCGGGGGGGGTCCGAGAGAAAATTCCAACTATGCTGAGCATTGCACAACCTCATGCACCACGGGGGAGGGCCTCACAGGGCCCGCGCCTGCGAGGGAGGTGCTTCCTCGCGGGCTCCGGCTTGTACTGAGAAATCAGCTCCATGCTCTGCACTTCTAACCTCTCAGGAATAAGAAGTTCTCCCAATGAGCACCTCTTATATACTGTTTTGGGGGAGGTGGGGTGGCTCCCCCAGCGCCGGGCACACACTGGCCGCAGATGAAAGTGCCTGGTGGTGCTGGGTGCCGCCCCAGGGAAACAAAGCCGGGTCTGTTCTTTGTTTGCGCCACTGCCGTCCACACCACACGGGGTGAGGGACCCAGAGAACCCGGCCTCACACTGGAAGCACCCAGCCAGCGCTGTGGCCCAACCCCACCACCCCAGCCTGTGCCCACGGAGCCCTAATGGCCGACAACACAGGGACACCCGTTTTGGAGGGTTTATGTCCTGAGCTCCCCAGGTCTGAGGAACGCTCAGCATCACAACAGACCTGGAGGCAGGGGGAAGGCACTGCGTCATCCTCACTGGGGGAGGGGGGGAGGGGCAGCTCCTGCCGCAGCCTGTCACTGCACGATTCAAGGTCCCTGACTCTGGGTGATCGAGGGACTGTTTCCCCTGGTCCTCTGCAAGGTCCTCCGCAAGGCCTACCGTACTGGCCAGGCTGCCGGTACAGGAAAGTAGTATTCCGACTAATCGACTCTGGGATCAGTTCTCACGGCCAAGGGGTGGAAGATTATACATCGTATTTTAAAAAGCACCTTTGTTACAGACTTGTTTTTAAAAGCTCAGCCTCGGGAATGTTTGTTTTTTATGAGTTCAGCTACAGGCAAGCAGGTCCCCAGAGGAGACCCATCACCTACACCAATGCCTTTCAAAGCCTGGCACTGGCGCTAAAGGGACAGGAAGTGACTCTTCCTGGAACGGCCCCCCCTTTTCTCAATCAGAACCGCACATCTCTCTGGTCACCCCGTGACCTTTCACAGATCCTTCCCCTTGGTCTATGGCAGGGATTCAAGATCCCCACCCTCCCCAAGTTTCTACCACGGCTTTCTTAGGCCACTAACGACGCCCGACAAAACGCGGGGAAGCAGTGACTCAGGGAAGGGCCTGGGCTCACCGGAAACGATCGCGTGCACAAGCCCTGGGGTCTCTCGGGACTGGCTGTGAGTCACCCAGCACTTCTCGGCATCACCCTGGGAAGAGTCCCGTGGAACACGGGTGTGTACGAACAGGAGTAAGAAAGGGAAGGAAGCACAGAGCGAGCACGGGAAGAGCAAAAGTCAAGTATGTTTATCTCAGTGTTTTATGAAGATGCCTCTTGACCCAGCGTCTGTGCACTTGAAGTTCAAGAGTTCTGTCTGATCTCTAGTTCAAAAGGATGGAAGACAGGAACCACCCCTCCTTTTGAGCAGTCTCGGTTTTTTCAGTGGGAAGCTCAGGAGAAACCCGGGCAGCTTAAAAGGTGGCAGTTTGGAGTTCTGACCTTCGCGTCCCTTCAACAATCGTTCGTAGACACTGCTTGAAAACGTCCTCGAATGGGCTCGTCAGCAGACAGTTCTGCAAGAGACGGAGGTTTGGAGGGTAGACCTTCGGCCTCCATTCACGTGTTTCGCACTGGACGGCCCTGTGCACCAGCTGTGGAGCTGAGGGCTGCAGGGAGTTCAAAGGACAGATGTCTGCCCCCAAGGACGTGAGTCCAGCTGGGGACAAGAAAGGAGATCGGGGAGGAATCACCCTTCTGGAAACAAGCTGGGACACTGAAAAGGAGGAGCCTTTCAGAATCTCTTCTGTGAAGGGAAATATCCCGTGAACAAAGGTAGGAGATGTCCGGGGAGGGCCGCCTGTGTCAGCGCATCCAAGGACGGCCAGGCGTGGGTCTCGGGGCCGAGGGAAGCTGCTGGTAAGGCGGGCACTTCCCCAGGGGGCTCCGTGGCCCCAGATACTTGCATCTGCGTGGCGCTCTTGGGCCTTAGCATCGGGCGTCCCAGAGGAACACCAGGACTTGGATATTTGTATCCCCCCCCACTCAGCTTCTGAACGGCCTTGCGGTCTGGGGAAACAAAGCCCTCGTGCCCGCACCTTCGTCAGAAATGCCCTGCTGCGGTGTCTTTCTACGGGGACGAGGTGCAGGGTGGCTCCAGGAGATGAAAACAGCAGCAAGGGCCCACCGAATGGAAGCACCCAGCACCCTCCCCTCACCCCAGGCACTTACCTCAACCTGCTCATGCTTAGCATCCAGGAAAGGGCCAAACTGCAAACCAGGAAGAGGGGAGGAAGAAAGGCGCCACATCAGAACCACGTGTGTCCATGAGGCTTCCACGTAGTCAGTCCCCTCTGTCCCGCCAAGGCCTCGGGAAGAGCCTGGGACGGGGAGCAGATGGGGCAGGGCACCCAGCCAAGATCAGACGGGAGGCCCTGGGCCCCGGGTGCTGGGCGGCCACCACGGCCCCGTAACCAGTTGCACAGCCTCCTACAACACAGGGCTTCTCCCCAACTTTCGGTACATGGCAAGGGAAGTCTACCACCCTGCTAACAGGGGGCCTTTGAGCCTAAAAGGAGAACAGTTCAGGGCTTGCAGTCATAAGACAGAGGCAAGAATCTTGTAAAGACAGTAGGGTGCAAAAACGTTGGCTTTTAGACTAGGTGGGGGCCTGTAGATCACGCGCACCTCTCCAGAGACGTAGATGCAGATCAAAAAATATATTTAAAAAGGAGAACCTGACACGCTTCCTAAGAGTTCAGATCCGCACCGGACCTTTTTCTAAAGGTGAATCCCGGCTTTCCCAGAACGCCGCCTCAGGCGAAGCTGCCCCAGGAGGGCCTCCTACCAGGATGCAGACGTCTGGCCGGTCGCGGTTGATGACGGCGACCAGGTCGAGCAGGGGGTCATACGTGATGCTGTCAGACGTGGTGTACGGCCCACAGGCCACCAGAACCATGGTTTGCTCAAATTCTAAGAGGGAAAAAGTTGTAAGGTGTTGATTAGAAGATGCCGAGACGGTGGGAGGACAATGCAGGCCCGGGACTCTCAGCCCAGTCCATTCCTTTTCACTCTGAAGCTGACCGGCACCGCCCGCTCCTGGTGCTGCTACAAACACATCTTCTGAGAGGGCGCACAGTCCCATCAGTTCCTACAGTTCGCCCCCTTCGGGTCCTCTCCAAGAACACCCATACACCGTTCCCGTGCACAGGGTGCCAGCCGCCTCACTGCAGCTCCTCAGCAGGCTGCCTTCCTGACAAAAATGCCTTAGAATATTTTGAAGCAAAGTTTGTTCTAATTTCTTTTTGACTTCACATCTAGTTTGGTTACCAAATAACTCTAGGATTTCTTAGAAATTCATCTAATTAAAAAAAAAGATTTTATTTACTTATTTTTAGAGAGGGGGAAGGGAAGGAGACAGGGAAACATCAATGTGTGGTTGCCTCTCGCACATCCCCACTGGGGACCTGGCCTGCAACCCAGGCGTGTCCCTGAAGGGGAACTGAACCGGTGACCTGTTTCACAGTCCAGGGCTCAAATCACTGAGCCACACCAGCCAGGGCTCGTCTAATTTTTAATGAACCTTTTATTCTGGAATAACTTTAGAATTGTAGAAAAGTTGCAACGAGAGTCCGGAGTGGCCGTGGCTGTGGCACACCCCCGCCCAGTGCCCCCAGGGCCGGTGCCCCCCCCACATCTGCCAGAATGAAGGAGGTAATGCTGACATGGCGCTGTGACCATTTCTGACTTCATGTGGATGTCGCCTGTTTTTCCACTAATGACCCTTTTCTCCCCCAGAACTTAATCCAGGAAACCACACTGCATTCAGAGAAATTCTTTTTTAAATAGTTCCTAGGTCTCCCTTTTTGGAGTGACCCTCAAAGCCGACCACCATCAGAGGTGAGGACAAGCCGCCTGCATAGGGATCGCAGGTGGTCAGACCCCGGTTCCCCTGCGCCCTCGGGCCCCGTGGTGCGCTCACAGCTTCTAGGCTTCCCTAGGGCCTGAGGGACCGCCCTCGGGACCCCTGCCCGCCACCCTCGCTGCTGGCGCAGCCGTGTCTGAGCCAGAACTCACCTCCATCCTCTTCGGTGGACTGATAAAACGGAAGTGGCACACCCTTAAAGACGAGAGAGAGAAGCGAATCTGAGGCTGTGCCCCAGGCACCACCGCGGTAAGGAGAGGGGCGGGCACTGACTAGGGCGTGTTTACAGGTGTCTTGCTCCTTAGAGCCAAAAGCTCATGGAGCTGACAGTACCCGCCATTCTTCTGTATTTGCTCAGAGCCACAGAGAAACCCAGGAAATGGGAGGTCACAGCCAAACTCATATGAAACACCCAGCAAAAAGTGGGAACAAAGTGTTAGTGTCCTAAGTGAGGAGGGGCGAGCCGGGACAGGTCAGTTCTGGCCTGGGGGCCAAATCTGGCTACGGGCTGTTTTCCTAATAAAGATTCACTGGCACAGCCACAGCCACACCCGTGGTTTACAGGTTGTCTGGGGCTGCGACTGTGCGACACTGCAAAGCTGCCGTGGTGACAGAGACCGAGAGGCCTGCAAAGCCACTGTCTGGCCCTCTGCAGAAATGGTTTGCTGAGCCCTGTACCAGAGGCAGGTTCTCGCTCTAGAGGGAGAGGACCGAGAAGCAAGCAAACAGGCCCCCACAGCGGCCAAACTGCACATGCGGGGCTGGAGAAGACCAGGAGGGGGGCGGGCACCGCTGCGGTTACCTCGTAGAGTTTAGTGGCCACAAATTTTCTACCAGTGCTGTTGATTCCTTCCATAATTACAACCTGAAGACAAGAAGCAAAACAGGATTGCAAAACAGGAGATAAACGAGAGGTCGGGAATCGATTATTTTGATACAATTAAAAGAATTGTCCAGCCACTTTCGTTTGGTAATGGTAAACTTGGGAGTGTTTTTCTAGAAAACAGATTAAGGGGGTTGTATAAGTAATCATAATTATGTTTTCCACGGATGACCTAATTTTGACCACAGTCCCACGAGGTAAGAATTCTTCTTCCCATTTTACAGATGAGGACACTCTGGCTTCGAGGTTAACTACCATGGCCATAATCACACGCCAGGTGGGGTGGGCCCGGGATTCGAACCTGCACAGTCAGATTCCAGAGTCGAGGCCAGAGCATACCATGGAAAGCTGGAAGCCCTACACCGGTGTCCGCTCTTGGGACTATGCTCCCGCCACATCTCATGGCAGCAGAGGTCGAAACCAAGGGGCAGCAGACCAGCAATGAAACGCTGCTCCTGGAGCCACAGTCCACCATGCATACTGTCAAATAAGGAACATGCCCACACCCGGCTCACCTGTCCGGGAAACAGGGAGTATTCCGTAAGCTCAGACAAATCCACCGGAATGCGCGCGCCAGAGGAATATTCCCGGTCTCCCTCCAGAATCACTGACTTGCTATTCAGCTTTCCATTGCTGTCACAGCCGATCTGGCCCAGCAGGGTGATGGGCTCCTATCAGAGGCAGGTTGCAAAAAAAGAACGATATAGCTTTTGGGGCAGAGGCTCAAGATCTGACGTCAACACACCGAGTAGCAAGGCAAACCCCAAGTAACAGCAAACATTGTTTGGGCAGGGTGTCACTTTGACCCTGAGGTGATCAGATCATTACGAACAGGGGCGTCAAAACTCTTAAAGCAGGGGTGTCAAACTCATTGTCACTGGGGGCCACATCAGCCTCTCGGTTGCCTTTGAAGGGCTGAATGTAATTTTAGGACTGTACTAGTGTAACTACTCCCTAACTAGGGGCAAGGAGCTCGACACTGCCGCCAGGCAGAAACAAGGCACCAGGCTGGATAAAACAAGGCGGAGGGCCGGGTTTGGTCTGTAGGCCTTGTGTTGGCCACCTGTGTCTTAAAGGGCATCTAGTCTGCCTACCCAGTGCTGGAGCCCCTGGAGGCTACCTTAGGCTTGAGCATCTCTAGTGATGGGGAGCCTGTCCTGGCACCCCCAGGGCAGCCCACTGCACCTCTGGATAGCTATAATTGTTAAGGACAGCTCACGCTCGTTGAGCTTACTAAATACCAGACACTGCTCTAAAGGTTTACATGGATCAATTCATTTAGTCCCCACACCGTGAGGTGGGTACCATTACTGCCCCCATTTCACAGACGAGAAAACAGAGCAACGGAAACACTAGATAACTTGGTCAAGGTCAAACAGTGGCATGAAGCCTGAGTCTGAAGCCCAGAAGTTTGGCTCTAGAGCCATATCCTTAACCACACATCTTACTGCCTCTTAACCGGAAGTTCTTCGTTAAGTTGGGCTAAAATTTCTCTTCCTGTGGCTTCGTCTGCTCTGTTCCTACTCCTTGGGGCCAACTGAGGAAGTCTAACCTTTTCCCACAAGATCACGCATGCTTGCCACCCTCCACTGCTTCCCCTCAGTTCCCCCAAAACTTCCTCATACCACACAGTTTTGCATCATCTTCCCCAGTTGGCCATTCCTCTCTTGAATGAAAACACGACAGAGGTAACTTAAAGACTATTCTAGAACACATCTCCCCTTGTGTTAAACTTTCTGGAGAGAGAGCACCGGTGCACGCGCCAGATTAAATCACGGCGGAGACCACGGGCAGCAGCCTATTCATAACAGAGACAAGCAAGGGAGAGAGCTCGAGCTGATGTTTCTGGAACTCCCACCCTCCTGCTGTCCTCACGCTCTGGTGCTAGAATGTTTAAAGCCTTCCATTTCTGCTATGTTGTGACCTCAACCCACGTGCAAAGACGGTGACTGTCTGGTCACAAAACCAGAGCATTTGCAAGACTTTCTTTAAAAGGACCCCTTTTACCAAATCCAACCGAGACAGTTGTTCTAACCAGAATGTAGGCAGGTGAAAACGGAAGCTAGAGGATGCCTTTCACCTCGGACTTGAAAAGACAGTATTAGGAAGGACTATTAGAACAACTCTTACTTGTGCTGGAACTAGAACAGGAGTAAAAGCCTCAATCTTGTAATGTTCCTTGAGTTCACTGCCAAGTTCTTCTATCTTACAGGTCAAAACTGAAATCCCAGAGGGAAAAAGTGTTGCGTTTAAGATGTTTCACTTGCCAAGAACAGAAAGAAAATACAGCACATTGTTAAACATTAAAACCAGTCATTTTACAGAGGCGGGAAGGGTACTTAGATCTGGCCAATTCACGCTTTCTAAAACTTTCCCTAGGCAGTTTCCTGACACTGCACGTGGCCTTCCCTCTGGCCTGGGGCTCATGCAGCACGATCCCCAAGTCAGCACGGACCCCCAGCCCCCAGCCCCCTCTTCGCTCAGGTCATCAGTGAGGGTTAGGGCAAGCCAAGGTCAACCTGGACAGTCTCCCATTCTTCCTAAGAAGCCACAAATGTTTCTGCTTTCTTTAATACTTTCACTGGCTTCCTTTATGTAATTCGAGTGATTGTTACGGGGAAATGGCTACGTGCTTTCCCTTTAGCACATTTCTTCCGCAGAGGGGAGCTGCTCGGGAGAATGACTGAGAGCACCATGTCCCTCCACTCACAGGGGCACCCAGAGGACATCTTCCAGCTTACATATATTCAAAGGCAGCGTCAGAATTTGTTCTGCAGCCCAAATGGAGCTTGGCTACTTACTCCAAACCCTTCTAAGTGGTTCCACATCCCCCAGAATTTAAAAGGGAAAACAATCACCTTCCCGGACGTCCGGGAGCTTCTGAAACATGAATCTGTAGCTCACGGTCAGGGGCTCTGGACTGCCCAGGACCTTCAGGGTGATGATGCCGGTTCCCCCTCTCCCGGACCAAGACACTCCCTGCGCCGAGCCGAAGGAGGTGACCACTTCTCCTCGGTTATTTCTCGAGTTGTACTTCTGGGAGGGCGTAGCACTAATTGGGAGGAAAGAGATGAGCATCTCACTGTGTTCGCATGGACGGGGAGAGAGGGACAGAATGAGGCTGCCTTCCGGAAATGGGAACTGGAGAAAGGTCAAGCTGGCCTCGCATTTTATAAATCTAATCAGCTTAACGGGGTCGGACAGACCCGGGCCTTTAAGGAATTTCAGGAATGAAGGGTTGAAAAGTACCGTTAAGCAATACCAAACGTGTTCAGAGAAGTTTAGAGACAAAGATGTATTTTAAAAGGTCGTTCTCCTGGCTTAAAACTAAACAAAGCAAAACAAAATCCAACTCTGAACTGATTAAAAAGCAAGCTTCAAGTACCATTTTCCTTTAGCATGTAGCATTCATTAGAACATCTCTGGAGCCTAGAACTTTAGAAACGCCGGAAGCTGCTGTGCGTGTGTATAACACCTCACAGTATAGTTGGAGGAAGAAAAAAACAGCAAACGCAGTTATAAGTGAAATGAATCAGCTGTCCCTGTCTCCACGGAGGTGGAGATGCAATGAATCCAGTCAGCTGGTGAACAAACATTCCCCTTCTCTGAGGCTCAGTTGACAGTTCTCATGTTTCCGCTCCCCGGCTGGTAAATGACACCTCTAACGACGCTCAGACGTTGCTGTCTGCTTAGATGACAATGATGTCTCCCAATCCTCTGGCTGCGAACCTAGCTCACCGGGAGGTCTATTTAGTAAAACAGGCTTCATCGAATGCACCGAAATGCTGCACGGACCAGCGAGACGTGGGCCCCACCTCGAGGGCGGCTGTCATTCCTCTTTCCCCGAGAAACTGAACACGACGCAGTTAATTAGCGCTATCTCCAGGGCTGCCTCCACCTGAGTAATTTAGAAGCTACTTTCATAAATTACAAAACCAGTTTCTGATGCCGGCCGTATTAGCCTGCGTTTAAAAAGGACTAGGCAGCACATCCCCGACTTCTCCGAGCCCCTCCCTTCAAAGCTCCGTGGGATGTCTGTGACAGCCGGCCCTTTAAGGCGTCCAGATGGTCACGCGGGGTCAGCTGCACCGAGGTCCACAGGTTTCCCAGGACTGCTCATTCCAGAATAGGACTGCCGTGGCAGTGCCGGCGCTCCCACGAGAGCCGTTTCTATACGTCAAGTTTCAGAGACACTTTCGTAAGTCCAGAAAGTTCGCTCTTAAAAAGCCTGAGGACTCCCCAAGGTAGCAGTGGACCACAAGAAAGGCGACCTGTCCTGCAGAATCCAGTGACTGCTCATCTGGGATCACCTTCTTTCTACAGCGACGGGGCAGAGGAACCTTAAGCTTTGCCTCGTCTGGAAGAAGCGATCCACAGCTGAGGTGGCAGCCAGCAGTCCCTCGATGGCAGGCAGGGATGGCAGGCAGGGATGGCAAGCAGGACTGTCCCTCAGCCACATCCCGATGTGGCAGCACCTGAAAACCTGTCTTCCGCACTGCACGGCCCTCACCTATGGAATTCACTAATACGAGAGGGGTCACCCGTGGATTTCAAAAAAAAATCACACGTGATCTCTGTGGAATCAGGTGCAGCAGTGGCAGCAGGGACAAAGCACCAATTAAGTCGGTGCAGACTCACAGCAACAAGAAACCTCTCAGAAACTAGCTGTACCCTGAGGCGGAACAATAAACAGGTTATGTAACATTATGAACAAAGATACGTGCTTTTCTTTTTAAAAAAATAACTACTTTAGATTGAACAAAAAGAAACCCAACAACACACTAACAAGCAGGCGAAAGGCCGTCCGTCCGCCGGCATCAGCACAACTGGGAGGGCCTCCGACGCCTGAATAGCCAGGTTGTTTCCAGCAGAAGGTATCAGTTCCCGATCTAGGAAACGAGCCCCAGAAAAGTGGGTGGAAAGTGAGTTTCCTTAATGACCGTAAGTAACAGTAATTTTCCACACAGGAAGACAAAGGAGGTAGGGCAGAGAGAAAGGCTCTCCAGCCAGCTCACCGCGGAGGTATCCGTCCCCCCACTTAGTAAGTCACCCTGCGGAGTCAGCCCGGGCCAGATCACCAGGGAGGGAGGGCAGCAGCAGCTGGCAGCTGCCTGAACTCCGCCGTACCTGGGAGAGAAGCTCGCCGGCGACAGAAGCTGGTGCGGGCTGCGAGCAGACACCCTCCTTTTCGTGAGGGGCGTTTCCGGGGCGGCGATAGCTCGCTTCTGAGCACCCTAGGAACAAAACAAACAAACAAAAAGCTCGCTCCCTCTAGACCCAAGTTACTGATTAAGCGCACAGTTCCATGGGAAGAAGGGAGTGGGGCCCCAGTGGAGGCCACGAGGGGGGGCTGGGGCTGGGGGTCCCGCAGGCTGAGAGCAGTCCCATCAGAAGTCTTCAGGACTGTAACCCAGCACTCATCAGAATTCTGCCCCGTGTTGAAGGCAATTGTGAAAAAGTGCTGACGTTCCCTAAAACAGACTGCCGAGAGGTCAATCTGTCCTGTCAAATCATCCGTGTGTTCCCTTTCTCTCCCCGCCTCTCTCTGCTTCAGAAAGCGTGTGGGTTTAACAGCATGGGCTTTGACCTGCGTGAACGCGTTTTCCTGAGAAGGGATGGGACCACGTTACTCCTTATTTTGGCAAAGTCAACCACACATTTTCAAAATTAGAGAAGGGAGTGACTCAGGCAGATAACTCAGCTGAGCTCATACTTGGAGAGTATTTAGCAAACACCTCACTGATGGTCACTTTTTGGTTTTTGCTTATCAACAAGAATCCAAAGACTTGCCCAGGGTGGAGGATAAAACCCACAGCCGAGACCTAATGCTCCTCAAAGTCGAGTAACTGGCGGAGAGAGCTAAGGCAGATCCTTGCCCAGGCTGCAGCCAGAGGACGCCCCCCCCCCCCCCCCCCCCCCCGAGTCTGGGGAGGCGCTCTGCCCTTGGGCTCCTCCTAGCGGCGTATCTGAGTCCTGCACCAAGGCTGCCTACAGTGATGACTGCGAGACAGCCACCAGAGAACAGGTTCAACACCACCATGAAGGAGCTGGAAGGGAAACTGGACTTACAAAGGCTCTTATGCTACCACCCTATACAATCAACTTTTTTACTGTTTTTTTCCCTAGTATTTTAATATTTTTGTAATAGTTACAATCCTAGTTTAAGTACAAATCTTTAAGTACTATATATACTAATTTTTTAAAAAGATTTTATTTACTTATTTTTAGAGAGAAGGGAAGGGAGAAAGAGAGGGAGAGAAACATCAGTGTGTGGTTGCCTCTCATGCGCCCCCCACCAGGGTCCTGGCCCGCAACCCAGGCATGTGCTTTGATAGGAATTGAACCGGTTACCCTTTGGTTTGCAGGCCGGCACTCAACCCATTGAGCCACACCTGCCAGGGCTCATTTTTTTCTATATTAATTATAAGCATTTTTCCACAATACCACAATCTTTATCCTTTTTAGTAGCTGTGTTGATTGAACTGAAATAATTTACATAATGACTTCTTTCTTGCTGGACATACGAGCTGCTTGTGATTTGGGTTAATTATAAATTATGCCGACTCCTATCTCCACGTTATATAGATTTCCTCTAATTTGGATTATTTCCTCAGGAGAGATTTTTACTAGGGAGAACTGTTGTGTTAAAGGTAGAAAACACTTTATGGTTTTGATATATTTTCTCAAACTGCTTTCCCAAAATCCACTTCTAATGTACCGCGTGCTCTGGGACCCTTGGGCTGGTGCTGTGCAGGGGGCATTTCAGGAGAAAGAGTTCGCCTTCCAGGACCGGCCAGAGAGCAGCGCTGTGGGAAACAATCTCATAGCTCTCATTCTCCGCCCCTGCCGAGCTCCCCCCCCCCCCCCGAACTGCACTGTGTCAATAAGCCACCTGCTGTCAAGCTCCTCGGGGAGGGGCTCACTGATGGTGCTCACCAGACTCACTGCAAACACTGCACAGCGGTCCATCCCCCTGCAATGAGAAGCACGGGCAGCACCAGATTCTCACGGCACACCGGAACCCGAATTACAGCCGAGGAGGCCGGTGTGCTAACTTATTAGAAATATAACGCCGATGGTATGGGAACTCCAAAGACTCAGGCTGACATATTCCCTCCCGTCAGGCGGGACAAGGGAAAGCCAGCTTATACCCAGAAGGTTTATGGTGAGCATGAAGGCAAATGAATTCTTGTCAGCTGCACAAGCCGGATATTTGATGATGACAAGCAAGACCACTGACCTTCACCGCTGTAACAGGAGTGTGCCTGCCCCATGACCCGGCAAGGGTCAGGTGACCTCACCCTGGTGCTGTTTGTGTGGAAAGGCCACCATGTGGCACCACGACTCTTCTGTCACAACGCCTTTGGTGCGTGGTTGAACAATGACCGAGCAGCTTCCTCGGGATGGGGACTGTTCTAAGCCCATCACCTGTCTCCAGCCCAGACCTACGCTGCGTCTCCTCTGAGCTTCTGCCGTTTCCCACTGTTTGCTCACTTCGACCCAGCTGCCTTAGCTCTGATTGCGTGGTCACAAATCCTGATTTGAAACTGGGCCTCCCAGATATTTCAGTAACAGGAACAGGGTGACCCAATGTGGCACTTCAGCCTTTGAAAGGGTGCACACTTCAAGAGTGAATTTGCATCTACCTGACACATGGGTCTGCTGAGAGCTGGGCCACCACGAGTCAGTTCCCTAGAATGTGATTAACTTGGTACACGAGCAAGTCAGACAAGCTGCGAAGGTGTCGATCAGATCCACAGAGTGGTGTCCCCGCCAGTTACCGCGATTCTGTTTGATGCCACCTAGAGAACCGCCCACTGCCCTCTTTCAGAAGGTCTGTCCTCAACAACCACTGACAAGCCAGGCACTGGGAGAACAGCGGCGACTAGAGTGGTCTCTGTCCTCAAGGAGCTTGCATTCTAGTGGAGGGAGGCAGACTAAAACAAAGAGCAAATATGTAACACGCCCCGTGGTATTAAGTTCTATGGAGAAAAATAAAACGAGAAAATGAAGGAAAGAGGAGGCTTGCCATTTTAGGCAAGTTTGTTCCCTCTGACCAGGGAACGTATGAGGTGGATCTGTCTGGTGTGTCTGAAGAGCAGCAAGGAGACCCGAGTGAGGAGGGGCACAGAAGGAAGACAGAGGGAGCAGGGACTGAACTTCACAAACCCATGGACTGAGGCTACTAGGTTACTAGGTTGCTAGGGAAGATGGAGAACGGGTGGAGAGCTGTGCGCAAGAAAATCCTGGCCTTTCACCGGAAAGGGGCACTCTGGCTGCTGTGTAGAAAACCGTTTAGAGATGGACAAGCAGAAAGAGGCCAGGGGACCAGTTAGGAGGCTGTCCCACTTGTTTAGAAGGAGATGATGATGCTGGGGACCTGAAGGTGGCAGTGGAGGTCGTGAGAGGGGCCCAGATCCTGCAAGGAGGGCTGACGTGACTGGCGGGAGAGTTGGATATGGGGTGCGAGAGGAAAAAGAGACTCGAGGGGATCTCCAAAGTCCCTGCCCTGAGCAAACGGAAGACTGGAGGTGCCTGGTACTGAGGCTTGGACTCTCGGAGAAGACCACCTTTGGGGGGGAACCAAGTGTTGATTTTACAATCTCTCAGAAAAACCTCATTACTTCCTTTAACACTACATGCACCTGGTCTTGTGCTAGCAACTGGGCACATTTTTAGCTTTCTTGCTCTCCACAGGCACGCTGAAACTACTCACCTTCTTTCTTACAATGAATGTGCTTTGAAAAATTAAGGCTTACTCCATGTTTGTGGGTTTCCACAAATCTATTTTGTACAAAGAGTAACTACTATTATTAATACCTTGCTTTGGGCTTGGCACTTTACATATTAACTTCACCTTCAAGACCTCCGAGACAGATTATCATCCCTCGGTTGTGAGCTTCTGGAGGGCACAGCCCCTCCACGCCAGTTTCATTCACTGTGCAGTGCCTGGCACAAAGTAGCTGCTCAGTAAATGAATAATGAATCCTAATTTTATAGGTAAGGAAACCGCAGCTCAGAGAGATGAAACAACTCGCCCACGGTCACTCAGGTCTTTGGACTCAGGCTTTGAGGGCAATGCTTTTTCACTGCCCTACTCTCTCTCACACTGGAATCCAAACTAGAACTGACTTATTCAATTATAGTACCTCCACTTGATACTAAACTATACAACCATTAAAAAGAGGAGTACCCTGGCCAGTGTGCTCAGTGGATTGAGCACTGGCCTGCAAACAGGAGGTTGCTGGTCCGATTCCCAGTCAGGGCACTTGCCTGGATTGTAGGCCAGGTCCCAAGCTGGGTATGTGTGAGAGGCAAGCGAACTTCTTGCACATTGATGTTCCTCTCCCTCTCTTTCTCCCTCCCTTCCTGTCTCTCTAAAAGTAAATAAATAAAAATAAAAAGTAAGCAAATAAAAATAAATAAAATCTTTAAAAAAATAATATGGGAGGGAGGAGGGAAGGGCTGGGTGGGTGGGTTGGGATGGGAGTAAAAGATAGAAAATTGTACTGCAGAACAATTAAAATAAAAAAAAAAAAAAAAAAAAAAAAGAATGGTACTACTACTACTACTACTACTAATAGTCTGCCCTGGCTGGTGTGGTTCAGTGGATTGAGTGCTGGCCTGAACCAAAGGGTCGCTGGTTCGATTCCTAGTCAGGACACATGCCTGGGTTGCGGGCCAGGTCCCCAGTACAGGGCATGTGAGAGGCAACCATACACTGAGGTTTCTCCCCCTCTCTTTCTCCCTTCCCCTCTGTCTAAAAATAAATGAGTTAAAAAAAAAAAATCTGAAGAGGCCCTGGCTAGGTAGCTCAGTGGATTGAGCGCAGGCCTACAAATCAAAGCGTTGCCAATTTAGTTCTCAGTCAGGGTACATGCCTGGGTTGCAGGCCAGGTCCAATAGGGGGTGTGAGAGAGGCAACCACACATTGATGCTTCACTCCCCCTCTTTCTCCCTCCCTTCCCCTCTCTCTAAAAATAAATAAAAAAAATATTTTTAAAAATAAATAAAGAGAGAAGTTACAGAAAAATTGTATTTATAAAAATTCTATGATATGTGAACTGAAAAACGAAGGATAACCACAAATTCACGAGGACTGTAATTATGTAAAAACGTGTGCATCTGATCGGGCAGGAAGACCCATAAGTGGAAATATGGTAGGAAATATACAGAAACCGTGTGAAGGTCAATGTTCTCTCCCACAATTTCAAATGTCACGATGTTTTTAGAAAAAAGAAAAAACGCCATTGGCACAACGCCATTCCCCAACACGGCAGACTCACCTTGGAGGGCGTGGCGTACGAGTTCAGGAGGGTCTCCTCCTCCTCCTCCACTTCGATTCTGACGGCACTGGTTACGGAAGGCAACGACAAACTCCCCCTCGAAATCCCAGGCAAGGGTCGATTACATAGAAATCTGAACAGGAAGTACTTTTCACTTTTATTTATAAATTACGCACGTGACTATACACAAATTGTAAAATAGAACGCGTGGAGGTCAAGACGCCCAGCAGAAAGGATACAGCTCTTGTATGGAAACAATGTCTCTGGCCCCTGCATGCCCGCTGTCCTTGCAGGCACTGTGACGGACTTTGGACAATCTTTTGCTCAGAAACTGAGGAAAAAAAGATAATGGATATATTAGTCCGAAGTCAAGTATTAGAGGAGGCGTTTTCCACAGCCACAAGATAATAACAGGCTTTTGAAATATAATTAAAGATATAAAATTCCTCCAAGTAAGAATTAAGAAGACGTCGCCCTGGCTGGCGTAGCTCAGTGGATTGAGCTCGGGCTTCGAACCAGGCATCGCAGGTTCGATTCCCAGTCAGGGCACATGCCTAGGTTGCAGGCCATGTCCCCCAGCAACCGCACATTGATGCTTCTCTCTCTCTCTCTCCCTCCCTCTACCTTCCCTCTCTAAAAATAAATAAATAAAATCTTTTAAAAAAATTTAAAAAAAAGAATTAAGAAGACGTTCATGATCAAATAAACATAAAGGTTTATTCTGCGGCTGTTTCTCTACAACACATAACGACCCTAACAGTAACACCAATTACTTGTGGAAGATCTACCACCCGTTAGGCACAGTCTTAGGTGATCTGTATCCATTTTCATTTAATTCTTACAATAACCCTAGAAAGTACAGATTGTTAGAACCACCGACAGAGGAGGGAGCTAAGGCTCAGAGACAATAAGTCACTTTTCCAAGCTCAGGTCGGGACTGGAAGCCAGTCCTGATTCCAAAGCTCACGCTCTCCTCGCCATGTCATACTCCCTCCCCTACAGAGCAGCGAGGGAGAATCACGTGGCGAATCACGTGGCGAGGGGTTTCCTTACGTTGAGCTCTCACCTCACGCTCAAAGGAGTTCAGGACCTCCGGGGTGAGGTGACTTTTCTGTGTGCTGGTGCAGAAGGCTACGAGCTCGCCTACCATGCCCTCCTCGTTCTGCCCATACAGAACGCACAGCTCTGCCACTGTGGAGGGAAAACCGGACAAGTGAGCACTCAGTATATTTCTTGAAGTTTAAACCTTGAAAAAAGAAAATAATCCTCTATTGATTCAATCCACATTTATTCAGTACCTACTCGTGCCAGGCACTGTTCTAGGCACAAGAGTATAGCAGTGAGCCAAACAGGAGAGCACCTGTCTTCACGAAGCTCACTACTGGTCGGCGACATGAGACTAACGAGTGGAAGAGGTAGTGTGTACAGGTAGATGGTTGAATGCACTGGGCAGAAAAGCAAAGCCAGGAGGGGGCTCAGGGACTTGGAGAAGGGCTTAGCTATTTTAAATGCACAGATCAGGGAAGTCTTCATCTAGAAGTCCTTCAAGTAAAGACTTGAAGGGAGTGAAGGAATGAGTCTCGCAGTGTTTAAGGGAAGAAATTTCAGGCAAAAACCCAGAAGCCAAGTAAGATCAACCAGGCCACGGTAGCTGGATGCAGCGATGGGGGAGACATTCTTGGCCACTGCAATTACGCCGGGTAGTACTCAGAGCAAGCTGGGAAATCTGGAGGGCTGGAACAGAACAGTAACGTGATATGATTTCTACTGACTGAAGGGGACAAGGGCAGAATCAGGGGAATCAAGGGGCAGAATTAAGAGAATCATAGTTAAATCCAGGTGAGAGACGATGGTGGCTTGAATCAAGGTGGTGGCGGCGGAGGTGGCCGGAAGGGGTGGGAGTCTGGACGGGATACACACTGAAGGCAAAGCCAGTGCGACCTGCTAACTGGGCGTGAGGTCCAAGGAAAGGAGATGATGCTGTTTTTAGCCTGAGCACCTGGAACGATACAGTCACTGTTTTGTTTGTTTCTTTTTTTTTTGTCTTAAAGAAATTTTTTAAATTGATTTTCTGAATATTTTCTTGGGTGCAGTCACTGTTAACTGAGGCGGGGAAGACAGCTGGAGGAACTACTCGGGGGAGAGGAAAGAGATACGAGAAACTCAGTTTCCGAAGTGCAGAGTTCAGTGTGCCAACCACACAGCCAACTGGGGACGTCAACTGGGCAGCCGCCCGGACCAGCATGCGGTCAGGCAAGACGTCTGGGCTAAGGCACAACATTGGGACTCATCGGAAACACAGGGATGTAAAGCCACGAGACCAGGTGAGGCCACCAAGACCAGGAGAGTGTCTTGAGGCTCAGGACAGGGCGGGGGGTGGGGGTGTGAACCTGCAGAGCCTGTGAAGTGGCAACCAGCACGGTGGGAGGGCAGCCAGGGTGTCCCAGAGGCTAAGAGAAAAACCGGTGTTAGAGAAGACGTGAGGAACTGTCCAATGTTGCCGGTAACTCAAGATGAGGACTGCGAAGTCACCCCGGTAGCCAGACAAAGTCACTGATGGCCTTGAGAGGCAGCTTCAGTGCGGCGGTGGGGATGACAAAGTTGACTGCTAAGCAGAAAAACTGAAGACAGCAAGTACAGGCAACCCTTCTGAGGACATTTAGTGTAACTGGGAAGGAAAGAACTGAAGTGGGAAGTGGAGTCAATGGATTCTTTTAAAGGCAGTAGCAAGAACCGCATCTCTCTGCTGTTGGGGAAAAACCTTACAGAGAGAAAAATACAAAATACGTAAGCGAGAATTACTGGAGTGCTGTCCTCAAGAAGATGAGAAGGAGTGGGATTTGGGACTCAAGCGGAGGGTGCGGCTTTTGCTAAGAATATGGAGAATTTATTCATTGTAACAGGAAGGAAGGCAAGGCACACGGCGCAGACATGCGTAGGCAGGAGGCGTAATGTTCTATCTTATAGAAGTTTTCTAATAGCTCCTATTTTTTGTCCAGCAAAACAAGAAATACATTCATCACTGATAGAGGGAAGAAAGGTGTTAAATGAGAAGGTGGAAGAGGCACCTAGAAGATGCGGAGTAAACAGACCAGGAAGACATGGCATGACTGTCAGGCGGTATTCACGTCCACTGGGGTCGGTGACTCCAATCCACAGCCTACAGTTCCAACGCCACTGCCAGCGCCGTCCTATGGGAGCCGGAAGCACAGGCACCTCGGGCTGAAGCCTTTACAAAACTGGTTCACACACTCATCTCCCGTTTTGACTTCGAGCTCATCTAATAAATGTCTATCACTGAGTTTCTCACGCACTGGGCATCAGAACTTGGCGTATTTTGGTCTCTCATGAGTAATTAACATGTTAGTGTTAAAAAAGTTCAAAGTGTTACCCTGGCTGGTGCGGTTCAGTGAATTGAGCGCGGGCCTGCGAACCAAAGGGTTGCTGGTTCGATTCCCAGTCAGGGCACATGCCTGGGTTGCAGGCCAGCCCCCACCCTTCCAGGGGCACATGAGAGGCAACCACACATGGATGTTTCTCTCCCTCTCTTTCTCCCCCCCCCCACATATAAATAAGTACAAAAAAACCCAAACCCGGAATGGTTAAGGCAGGTGCACATTCATCCCATTTCGGAAACTGAGAAACTCTGCATCTCCCCGGACTTGGGCTCAAACAAGTCCTTACACTGTCCGCCCCTACACTGTCCCAGAGCCTGACCAACGCGATGGGCCGGTGTGAGGGAGCTCGTAGGGAACGGTGACTGGGTTCGCAGACCGACGCAGGTTATCAACTCTCTTTGTCCGTCTGTCCGTCCCTCCATCTGTAAGCAGCTGACAAGCTCCCTACAGTCCCTTCCGAAACTAAAACCCAACTTGCTCAAGCAACTCAGAGGCACTCGGACTCGCACACAGACTACCAACAGCTCTGATGAGAAGTGCTGGAAAGGCAGGAGCCAGGAATAAAAAAACTGCATTTCAAAAGCCCCGAACCTCTCGGTTTGTCGCAGAGGCTTAAGCAGTTTCCAAACCGGGACAAGCCCCCAGAGCCTAGATTGTGTGAACCAGGCTCGTCCCAATTCCACCATTCTGAAACTGCGCTGATTTAACATTGTCTTTCACACTCTTATTTTCGAGTTGGGGTTCCAGCACTATTCTGTGAGCGTTTCAAATCCCCCTGTCGCAAATCTCAAAACTCAGCCTAACCCCTCTCCCACTCGCCGAGACTTCCGGTCGAGGGGAGGGAAACCCGGAAGCGCACCATCGCGCTCCAGGCGACTGGAAACGCGGGGCCGCGCGTGGACCCAGGCAGGGGAGGGACTCACATTTCTCAGTCACGGACGCCTCGCAGTCCAGGCCGAAGATCTCTAACTCCTCCTCCAGCTGCTGGGCGGACACGGCCATGGCCACGCAGGATGGGGGCGGGTCCGCCCAGCTCCGACCTGAGTGCAACGATCCCACCGGCGTGGAGATCGTTGAGCAGGACGAGGTCCCTCTGATCCTTTTAACGGTCCGGGGGGCCGAGACCGAAGGTGACCAAATAGCCCCAAACTTCAGGCGGTCAGAGGACCCCAGCTGTCAGTCACGGAGAAACACTTTTGTTTTTTGTAGTGGTGGAAGCCGCCAGACGCCCGAAGGAATGGAGCAGAAATCTCGAGAAGTCGCTCTCCAGGAGAGAACAGCCTGCTCCCTAAACGCTACCGCGGAGCTTCTCGGCGACCCGCACAGGACAGAGGGGCCGGGGAAAACCCGCCAAAGGATTCGTGCGGCGCACGCATGCGCGAGACCGAGTTCAACCCCACCCCTTCCCCTCTGCTGCCGTCTCCCAGTTCGCGGACTCTGCGCGCGCACGTGTGTCCAAGGGCGCGTGCGCACGAACTCCTACGCGCCCGCGCGTAGCGGCGGGGGCGCCCAAAGACGGCTGCGCAGTTTTTCTCCCCGAGGCTGCGGACTCGGGGCACCCGGGCTTGCCAGACCTCGCACTTAACATTTCCGTGACAGCCTCGAATGCGTATTTTCCAGGACCTGCCTGCTTGGCGAAGGTCCGTGACGCACACGAGTCACTTAGTCCTGTGTCTTACTGCGCAGGTGCTGTCGTATACATTCCCTCAAATCACCCATTCTGTGCCCTACCCCGAAGAGGAAGGCATGTCTTCCCTTCTCTGTCCTCCTGTCACTTCTGCACTCGGTGTGCCCTCTTTCATCTTAAAAGGGCGAATTCGTCAGGGAATCTCGTTGCCATGATTACCATCATGGTTATCACCTTGGTCCCAGCCACAGTGGTAGGTCTGTTTGGATCTGTAGCATTTTTGGTGGAAAAGGAGTGGAAAGGTGACAAATGCCTTGGTTTTGGAAGTTAGGTCTTTGCGCCTTTGGGATTTCCAGGTAGAAGGACCCAGTGGGCTACTGAAAGCTTGGGAGTGAAGATGGCTCACTAAGGGGGAGAGAGTCGAGAGGTAAAATGAGAAGAGGGCCTTCCCCCAGAAATATCTCCAAATTCTTTGAGCGGAAATCTTCTTTGGCCTAGCATAGATCAAACAACTGCTTGGGCATCACACTCCACCAATGGGATAAGAGACTTGTGGAGTCTATCTAGAAAACAGTTTGGCAACATAATCAGGAGGCTTAAAAATGTTCATTCCTCCTTGTCTCAGTATTTCTTACCCTAAGAAAAACAGCCAAGGCCTAAAGTTTTATGTATGAAGCTGTTCGTCGTGGCCATATTTACAATATTTTTTTTTAAAGGAAACTGTCTGAACATCCAAAAGTAGGAGCTAATTGAGGACAGTATGGGGTTTTTACCCAAGCAGGGATTCTCCAGACTGTGCCAAAGAGGCTAACGACTCCTAGAGGACAGCTCAGAGTATGAGACCCGAGACAAGGATCTGGCAGAGGGAGAGCTCGCTGTCTCGGCCTCAGTGGGGCAGTGTGGAGCTGGTTAGAGTCTGCATATTAACCACAGCAGGGATTTGGGGGGAGGTGTTGTGGAGAGGGTAATCCCTTACACATCCCTGACTCCTCTGCCTGGTGGGGACCAAGGGTGAAGGGTGGGAGTGGTCCACCTGGGTACAGGCAATAAAGGGTGTATTAGCTTTGCATTGGCGTGTAATAACATCATAAATTTTAAATGGATGTTGGCCTAAAACAACACTCATTTACTCGTTCACAGGTCTGTAGGTCAGAAGTCTGAGCACAGCAGGCCTGCGTTCTCCGCTCAGCAAGGCTGACATCAGTGTTGGCCAACCTGCTTTTCTTTCTAGGGGTTTCCTCCCCAGCCAGAGAAATCTGTCTTTAAAGGGCCCATGCCATAGGTCAGGTCCACTCAGATAACTGTCCTTTATCTGTCTCTGTTTCTATTTTGTTTGTTGAATTATTTTGTTCATTAGATTCCACGTATAAGTGAGATCATATGGCACTTGACTAGCTTATTTCACTTAGCGTATTAGAGGGCACTGTCTTACCGTGAAGAGACGCTGACCCAATAAAGCCCAACAAAGAAAAATAAAACCCAAAAGATGAAACAATGGCTGGATCTACTTTGAAATACGTAATGCCTTCAATATGGTAATCACTGAAGATAATGTATAGAAGAGGGGAAGTTAAAAAATCATCTGCTCCGAGTGTCGGATAGTCTGAGTACGTCACCAACCCTCCTCCCTCTTCCAGTCCTTTTCCGAATCACTTGTGGCCTGTGACGTCTGCAGCTGGTGCTGTGCGCTGAGAGCTGGTTCCTGACTCTTGTACAAGGTTGTCAGCCGTGTGTCAAGACCCGCTCTGGATTGTGGGATCACTTGTCGTGTATCGTACTCAGAGAACAGGGAAAATCCCACTCCCCATTCTGTTACAAAAGCTTGGTGACCGTTTGGATTTCCTTTTCCACAACCTGCACGATGGTGTCTTCCGATCTTTGTCTTTTCTTACAAAGCATCAGGAGCTCTTGGTAGGCCACAGACTAGGTATCAATTCGACCATTCCGCTGGCAAGTTAGAAATAGTTTTCACCTTTTTAAATGCCAAAAAAAATTAAAAGAAGAAGAAGATGAAACCCAAATTTCTGTACCCATAAAGTTTTACGGGGACATGGCCACGGTCATTAGTTTGTGGGTGGTGTGTGGCCGAGTCTGCGCTACACAGGCTTGCGTGGCTGCGTCGGAAACCATACGGCCTTGAGCCTCGTGTACTTACTATCTGGTCCTTTCTAGAAAATGTTCGTCGGCCCCGCCACAGACGGTACTATTGTCAGATGTGTTGCCCACGCATTTTCCCAACCTGCCCTTTAGCTGTGTGGTTTCTTCTACTAAAAGTTTTCTGGTTTTTATGTCTGTCTTTTCCTTTATGGCTTTTGGTTTCCTGCTCTCTCAGTAAGGTGTCTCCAACCTAAGCCTATGTAAATATTCTTCTGAGTTTTCTTTTATTAATTTAATTGCTTTACATTTTAATTTAGATCTCTCCTCTACCTGGATTAATTTTATTTACGATGTGAGGAATGATTTAGTTTTGTTTTCTTCCAGACAAATAGCCAATGTATCAGTTACGCTTAGTAAATAAAACATTCTCCAATGGAACTGAACTGTGATCTTTTCACACATTAGGTCCTCATAAATACTTGGATAGTTTTCTGGATTTTTAAATTCTACTTTACTGATTTATTGGTTGCCTTTTCTGTGTCAATATAACAATGTGTTGATTATAGCAGTATGTGAACTAGGTGTTATATCTGTGACATACAGCTAGATCTCAGAATCACAGGGGCTGGGACAGAACAGAAGTTTATTTCTCTGTCAGATAAATGAATTCCAGAACTAGGCAGCCCAGGGCTGATCACGTTCATCAGACCAGGTCCTCCTGTCCTTCTGCTCCACGGTCCTTGCATTAGTCTTCAGGTCACCTCAGAATCCAAAGTGGACTCTGGAATTTCAGCCATCACATTCATATTTTAAGTAAGAGGAAAGCGGAGTAAAAAAAGGTTTTTCCAAGCCTTTGTCTGTCCTTTCCAATGACGTTTAGATTCAGTAAGTTGCACCCGACAGGAATCAGGCCAGGCAAACTGCTTTCCTCCTGTCGTGGAACAGCTTCATGCTTAGTGATTAAGCAGAACCTCAGTGCAGCTGTGCAGGCGGCTCACTGGGCGCGGGGGCCCGTCCCGACAGGTGCAGGTGGGGCCGAGCTCCAGCCCACGTTTGCTGGTCCACCTGTGCGGCCTGCCGTGAAGGTGTATCTCCCAGGGAGGGGTGGGGGTGGGAGTCTTTCTAACTTGCACATGAGCACCCTTCACTCACCACGCTGGGTGCCCAGGGAGCTGCTGCTGCCTGGAGGGGGCTCTCTTTATCAAGTTCACTCAGGGGACTGGATGGGTCAGGTGCCCTGGACTATGGTCAGCCCACTTGCATGTTTTAATAGAATTGAATGCTCTCTGCTGTAGGAATTTAGGGAGAAAAGGGGACTTGTTTCGGGGAGACTATTGTGTATGAAAGGGAAAAGATGGAATGACATTACTCGTTCTTTCCCTCCCTTTTGCAGCTCTGCTCCCCAGGTGGGCGGTTCTTCCTTAAGCTGTGGTGTTAACTGTGCTTCCAGAACCAGGGCAGCGCTGAGCTGGCCCTGCGCCCCCCCCTCCGCCCCATTTTGGCTGTTTATCTTGTCCTTACAGGGGACATCAAGGGAGCTGTGTGGGTCTCCGTGGATCATGTGAACATTGGAGAAGAACTCTGCTTCTCTCTAGCACTCACGGAAGGGCAAGCCAAGGTGACTCATTTTCACCGCGTTCCCCCTGCCACCACCTCCGCTCCCACCCCTCCCCCGCCCCGTTTGTCAAAGAAGAACCCCGATTCTCCGGCCCCTCTCCCTCAGGGCTGGAGAGCGGGTGGGGATGGTGGCAGAGGAGGGGTGCCATTCTCTTTTTGACGCGTTTCACCCTGAGACCCAGCAGGAGGAGCCCCGTTGGCTCCAGTGCTCAAGCTTTCTCAGGCCAGGGGACGGGTAAGTTTAACAAATCCAAATGTTCGTCTGGCTAATTCTGGGAATGGCGTGGGCTTAGTTAAGGTAAAGACTGACCTCTGTTAGGGAAAAAATACCAGCCTAGGACATGACTACCTGCCATGAACTGCTTTTAGTTGGAAAGTTTCAATGCCAGAGCCTTGCGCGGGTTTACTTGAGGTCTCTGCGTTTGTAAGGCTGCCACGCAGGCCTCCCCTGAGCCGGTCAGGGTCCATGTGCGCCCCCTTTTTGCCCACAGTTCCCACCTGTTTACGGCAGGTTAGGCAAAAGTTTGGGAAGAGAATAAACTGTCAACATTATGTTACAGGGTGCAGCCAAGGGGGGGGACCCCAAATGGACATTTGAAATGGGGCCCAGAACTCAAGGTGTCCAGAGATTCTAAGATGTTTTTTTTTTACCTCTTCCCCCCACCACAGGTGTGAGTTGGGGGAAGGGGCACACAGAGCAAGAATGTGCAGGGTAGCTTTGCAGCTAATCCATGGCATGGTTATTTAACATACCTATAGCCTTGGGCTGGTTGCCTGAATATGCTAAATAGCTATGGCCATGCTCTGGGCTAGGGGGATGGAAAGGAACACCTCCCTGAGACGTGACTAGGAGCAGGTCCCCTGAGAAAGGAACACCTCCCTGAGACGTGACTAGGAGCAGGTCCCCTGAAAGAGGATTCACCATGTGGATTTAGCAGAAAGTTGCCACTCGGCCAATGCCGAGTGGCAACCCCGTCTCCCCACAGCTCTGTGGGGAGAACTACGTGGATTTGGCTGAGTGTAGGTCTCCTGCATCTCTGAAGGGGAGAACCACGCGGATTTGGCTGAGTGGGGACTCCCGTGATCCTTCAGAGGAAAGAGGACCACGTG